>SNQJ01S0006046.1:11194-55273 GCA_010110895.2 Picea sitchensis
TAGATTTACAATGAAATTACAATATACTTTTACAAGGCAATTTTTTCTTCGGGGGATTCGCCCCTGAACCCCCACTGGGGGCTCTCTTTCCCCCAGACCCCCCAGCCAGGGGGATAGCCCCCCAGACCCCGTAGAGGGGGTACCCCCCCTCTGCACTCCCCCGCGTGGAAGAATGTAGATACTTCTAGGGTGTAAATACTTCATGGGGTATAAACCTAGCTGAAAGCAAGGACCTCTGAATTAGGAAGATAATCAGGCTCCACAACCAACATGAGATACTACCTTGTGACACTTTTTTGGTGGAACAGTAGTCCGAACTACCTATGGTATTGTATAGAGATGATCCTCCAAAGTAACAATGACACTACATGGTCGGGACTTATAAACAACATGGCACTTCCACATATATCGTTGGCCAAAGAGAACATCACAAAAATCCAATGGGGAAACATCACATAATACCTCATCCTTGAAGGGATGGATGTTGTATGTCAATCGACACTATTGGCTGACATGAAGATCTCATCCTTGGCGAAGCCACTCGATGTTGTATGGATTCGGGTGTGGGGTTGTCAATAATCCCATCTCTTTGATGACCTATGTTGAGATGAGGTTCTTCTAGCTTCTGCTATCAATAATAAAATGAAGTGGGGTCCCCTTGACCCACATCTGTGAATGAAAAATTCACTCCCCCTCTTAAGGATCTGTTGGTTCTTCTAGTTGAATTTCCACAGTCACGACAAAAGTAGTGGGGTCTACGTCAATGATTTGTCCTTTACTCGTATTTTCAGAATTAGAGTCTGAATTAGGGTTCATCTCCTTGTATTTGATCTCAGCCACCAATGATATTTTGAGTGAAATTCATTAGTGTTGTGCCAGGGGATTTTTTGGAAATCGCACCATTTTCTAGTGACCCTTCTTTTCCTGTGGCTTGGACTGGTTTTTAGGAGACTATTTGTTAGGGATATCTTTATCAAACTTTGGTTTTTGTGGATTTGCATACCCGAACTCCCGTTTGTTCTGGTGCTTAAATTTCTTCTCAATTTTAACAGCATATCGATAAGCAACACTGAGTGATGAGATGTCTAGAAAATCCATTTCAGTTTGGATGTATTTGTGTAGAGCCCCATGGTATTTCAGAACGAAATGTCGTTCAAAGTCTTTGATACCCAACTTGGTGTGCAAGGTATGGAAGGTATTGGTGAACTCCAGAACTTCTCATCCCCTCTCTTGCCACAGTGTGGTCCAACTCATGTATTGGTCCTCATAGTTTCCAACAGCTTAATATCGTTCCTTCATCACATCCACAAAAAAATCCCAAGTCGGCTCGGCCCCATATATTCCAGATTCCTTTGTGGAGTTTTTGTCCCAGTAAGTTTCCAAGCAATGTTTGACATGGGGAAGAGATTTAAGAAGTGAGAAGGTGATCTTTTCTTTGTAGAAAAAATTGTGAACAAAGAAATAACCTTCTAGAAGATTTAGCCATTTGTCTAGGGCTTCTGCATCTATCTGTCCTTCAAATACAGGAATATCAAAATTAACTTGTACCTTGAAAGGTGAGGTGCCTCCAAACTGGTCGCTTGATGAAGATGCGCATGTTTCTAGTGACAAACATTGAAGGTTGTGGGAAAAATTATCCATCATTTCATCCCTTTGTTGTGTGAGAGCTTTCTCAAGCAACAAACTGATAGGATTGTTTGCTCCATCAATTTTCTTTTCTTCCGCCACTGAGGGTTTATTGGGTGTGAGAGAGCGATTTTTCTCAAGAGAGACAAGCTCGAGACCCAACTTTCTATACTCGGACATCGTCGGGGAAATGCACTGAAAAAAATGATCAAGAACAACCTGCTCTGATACCACTGATCTGGATTATTTTCGGCATGAAATGAGAGCAGAGATATAATAAAGAAATTTATAGAGATTTCGTAGATATTCAATAATATAATAGAAATGTATCAGAGATGCAACCATAAACACACACACACACACACACACACACACACACACACACACACACACACACACACACATATATATATATAGTAATACATGATTTCTATTAATGAAACAAATGTACAGAGACTATAAAAATACAGAGCGAAAGACTCGCTAGAATGGTGGCAGCTTATCTCTGAGAAGAGATGTGACGGATACTCACATTCGCAAGAAGATAATTACAATGAGGATCTGAAGGCCTTTTTAAAATAAACAAGAATGCCAGAAACCCTAGACATCCAAAAACCTAACCCTAGGATATGAAGCGCCAAAAGTCATGTGGGCCTTGTTTGGGTAAGTTAGTACATTAAATTCCCAGGGTCGTAACTTTTTCATACGATCTTCGTTTTAGGCGTATAATAGCTCGTTGGAAATGTATCATCGAGGGGATTCATTTTGGGGGCTCAATCATGCCTTGTGGTTATCATTAAGAACCTAGATCTCAAAAAACCTTAATTTCGGCCCTCAAAATGGCCCCGGAAGTTAAAAACTGCTAAAAATAGTAAATTGACAAAATTGACAGAAAATTGTTTTGAGCCAGTTGGAAAAAGTGGGTGGCCATCGATATCCACCTGTATCATTGGCATAGGTGAAGGAAGTTGGTTAAGACTCCTATACCCTCGATGTTTCTTCTAGAATGGTTCCTAAAGTCTTTACACACTCCTATTTCAAAGGATGTTGCTACTTCGGGGGTCTTTAGGGAGGAAGAAGCTATCCTTAGATCCCAACAATTTGATTTGATATATGCTCAATATAGGATTTTATACCACCTTCTTCCAGACAAACCATGAACAAATCACGATCCTAGACAAACTCCTGGACCTCATGTTGATGGCATTGTAGGGTCTGCCAATGTAAAATCCATAGACTTGGAAACGAAGTCTGCTGGAGGGCCAACCTCATCTAGATCCTCCAAACCCACCCTATCGGTGGATGGACATTCTGGGCAATCATAGAAGAACCCAAATGGTGAACAACAACCAGATGGGGATAAAAGGAAAGGTCAAAATAATCATAAGGGTGGGAATAATAATAATAAACCCAAGGACAAAGATAATAATGGGAAACAGATTGATAATGCTGGAGAGGGCAAGAAATATAAATGTAAGGTGAAGTTTCCTTGTAAAATTTGTACCGATGATCACCTTACACACTTATTCCCCAAACTTGTGGAGGTGGAGAGGCTTTTAAATATGCTGCCCACTGTGATGAGGAACCCATTCCCACACAATAAGCACTTAGACTCAAGCTCTTCAAACGCTGGAAATGAATCCAGTGGAAGTCAAAACCCACCATCACAAGATGGTGATCATGTTTGCATGAATATGTTGTACGCGAAAATTGACATAGCCACCTGCTCTCATGATTATAGCTCTTCAAAAGCGAGTACTGGCCTAGAATCTCCTCCTCCACCTCTAGATATGAACTTACAGATTGAGAAACTAGAGACACCGCCTCATATTCTGAAAGGAGTACTCAAGCGCTCTACCTACAACCCTAATGCTAGAGCTTCCCATAACTACTCTATTTTTGAGGATCTGGGCCAAACCTCTTGTTCAATGTCGGCTTTGGAGGTACTCTAGATGTGTCCATCATAGAGGAATTCCTTACTCTTTTCCTTAGGAGCTCTAGAACCTTATGGCTTGATAGTTATCAAGTTTGATGTCACAGATGTGAAGCCTCACTTATCCTACCATGTGGCTTTTTAAATCCATGTGGAGTATTCCAAGTATACTATCAAACGAGTGGTCGTTGATGAAGGTGCTGCCACTTGTGTGATGTCCCTGGTTTGTTGGAAAGATATTGGTTCTATGACCATTTCCAAGTCACTGACAATGCTAATTGCATTTGACAGTCATTACTTCCTCCCTCATGGTATTCTCCCCACGTTTCCAGTCCAGTTAGGTGTGAAGATTGTAGAGGTGGAAGTAGAGGTAGTTGGTGCACCTATTGATTATAACTTGTTACTAGGTCACAATTGGACCTATGCTATGGTCGTTGTCATATCGTCTATTTTTCATGTACTTTGTTTTCCTCATTAGGTGGATATCGTGATGATCAACCAGTTATCCTTTGCGTACTCTAGTCTTAATGCATTTGTTGGACTGTTGATCCCTGTGATAAAAAATTCTCAGTCGACAACTGAGAATATTAGTGTCAGAATGTATTCTTCCCTCATAGGTACTTTCGACTTCTTGGCACTGATCCATCACATTTATGCCATGTCTAGTAGGTCTGCTTCAAATGGAAGGTCCATACCTTTCTGCACTTCCTATTTTAGTGATCCATGGACCCTACCTTCTTCGACTTCATCGGGTGAAGGACAGTTGCATACTGGCATGGATATGCCACTATAGACAACGGAGATTGCGTATCAAGCCATTCTTGACTTCTCTGTCGATCTTGATCCTGTTACCTCGTAGACGAACGAGGATGATCCTGTTCTTATGCATGTATGGTCCACCTCGTTATCTTGTTCACATGATTTCTTAGATGAGACTTTGCCTTTGCACAAAGCCATCCTCAAAGCCATGAATGGTTCCAAGATACCTTGGGATGACATGCATCATCGATCTTATTTTCTCCCAAGTCTTGAAAGAATCAAGCAAGATGATTTTCGATCTATCTTGAGTGAGATAGTTGGTCACAACGTAGTTCCACTTGATACACACAACATTTATGATAAAGGAAATATGGTGAGTATTTCTCCTACCACCCCGATCGATATCTCTCGTACCCCTGGCAATATTGAGAACATAAATATAGGTGTGGATTGTTCACTGGAAGAGATTCTGATCTACACCAACCTCTTCAAAGAATTTTGAGATGTATTCACTTGGTCATACGAAGAGATGTCAGGGATCGACCCTCATATTGTCGAACATGAGATTAGGACGTATCTAGATGCTAAACCTGTTCAACAACGTCTTAGAGCTGTTAATCCTAGGAAGGCCCCCGCTATTAAGGTAGAGGTGTAGAAGCTGGTTCCCTGACTGAATGGGTATCCAACCCTGTTCCTATGAATAAAAAAAAAGGAACAATCTGTGTGTGTATGGACTTTCGTGACCTGAACAAGGTGTGTTCTAAAGATAACTTCCACACACCGTTCATTGATCAGATTCTCGATCTGTGTGCAGGAAGTGAAATATTTTCATTTATGGATGGATTTTTAGGATATAACCAAATCCAGATCAAACCTGAGGACCAGCACAAGATGACATT
Source organism: Picea sitchensis (assembly GCA_010110895.2). Classification (NCBI taxonomy): domain Eukaryota; kingdom Viridiplantae; phylum Streptophyta; class Pinopsida; order Pinales; family Pinaceae; genus Picea; species Picea sitchensis. The sequence continues at coordinate 16,412 of SNQJ01S0006046.1, forward strand.
TATATGTCCTTGGGGTACTTTTTCATACCGAAAAATGCCATTCGGCCTGAAAAATGTCGGAGCGACCTTCCAACACGCCATGACTTTCTCTTTTCATGATCTCAAGCACATAGTCAAAGCTTACCTCAATGATCTTGCTTCTCACTCTTGTAAGAGAGTGGATCATGTTACACACCTTCGACTAGTCTTCAGAAGATGTTGTTACTATAGTATCTGGTCAAACCCTCACAAATGCATCTTTTGCGTTAAGTCTGGTCATCTCTTAGGATTATTATTTTCTGAGACCGGGATCATGGTAGATCCTCTTAAGGTTGAGGCAATACTTCAATTGTGTCCCCCTTGCAGATTAGACAACTTCAAGGTTTGCAGGGGAAAGCTAACTTTCTGCGTCAGTTTATAGTGAATTATGCCAATATCACCAAGGGTTTCATGCCCCTATTGAAGAAAGATACTCCTTTTATCTAGGATCAGCGAGCCCAAGACTCTTTAAACGCTTTAAAGGAAGCCTTAGTATCAGTCCCTTTGCTGAAATATCCTGATTACAGTAGAGATTACTTGTTGTATATTGCCACATTTGAAGAGACGATTGGTATGGTTCTAGTTCCAGAGGATGATGAGATCCATGAGCACATCATCTACTATCTTAGTCAGAATTTAGTCATACTTGAGTGTAATTACTCTCACGTTGAAACGATAGCTTTGGCTACCATTCATGCAGTCCAATGTTTATGATACTATATATTTCTTTGCAAGACTACTATGGTTGCCAATGTCAATCCATTTCAATACGTCCTCAATAGGCGTATCATAGGTGGGAAATATAATAAATGGATTGTCATCTTTCAAGAATTTGATCTCGACTTTGCTTCGACCAAGTCCAAAAAATCACTAGTTTTTGCAGAGTTAATATCCAATTTTCCACGATTAGATGAGGATGTTATCCATGTTGATTCATTTGCATATGAACACATTTTCCTTATCTCATCATATGACCCCTGGTATGGAGACATTGTTTTATATCTTCAAACCTTGAAGTTCACTCAGCATCTCTTGCGAGATGATCGATGGCGTGTTAGATACCAAGACAAAAAGTATACCATCGTTGGTGACACTTTGTATCCCCGAGGAATAGATAGTATCTTACGTCACTTCTTAACTCACAAGGAAGCCGAGTCATTCCTAAATGATTGCCACAAAGGGGCTTATGGTGGTCATCTATCTGGGCTTGCAACAACCCAAAAAATCCTGTGAGTCATTTACTTCTTTCCCACCATCTTTAAAGATTTCATTGAAGTAGTTAAGAAGTGTCACCCCTACCAAGTGTTCACTCAAAAAATGCGCTCACACCCAGCCCCCCTTCACCCAGTCACTACCATCGTTCCCTTCACCAAGTGGGGTGTAGATTTCATCGATTGCAACCCCTCTTCGGCTGGGGGGCATCAACACATTATTGTGGCTGTCAAATACTTTACCAAGTGGGATAAAGTGATTCCTACCATAAAATTCGATGGGAAGAATTCAACCTTCTTCGTATTCAACCAAATTATCGCCCGGTTCGTTATCCTGAGTGAGATTGTCACCGATCATGGAAGTCACTTTCAGAATGAAATGATGGTAGAACTAGCATCCAAGATGGGGTTTATACATGGTCACTCATCTCCTTATTAACCCTAAGTAAATGGGAAAGTAGAGGCCTTTAACAAGTCTCTCAAGACCATTTTTCAAAAAACTGTTAGCTGGAGTAATTTCGATTGGCACATCATGCTATATCCCATGCTTTGGGCATACCAAACCTCGGTCAAGACTGCCACTAATTTTTCCCCTTTTTAGTTAGTACACGGTGTGGAGTCAATACTTCCTGTTGAATTCAAAATCCCTTCTCTCAAGTTGGCAGTCGATCTCCTACTTGATATTTCATATTTAGAGAGATGCCTCGTGCATCTAGAGAGTCTTGACAAGTAGCATCGAGACACCTTTATGACTATCGAAGCAAACAAGAAATGTGTCAACGTTCAGTATGACAAGTCTGTTAGTCCCCAGTTGTATGCTGAGGGTGACTTGGTCCTCTTGTATGACTAAGCCAAATAATCTCTAGGGGAAGGCAAGTTTAAGCCCATGTGGCATGGTCCTTATATCATGTGATTTGTTCTAGAAAAAGGATCCTACAAGTTGGAATATTATGAAGGGAATAAACTGGCCAAGCCCATAAATGGGCTCTACTTGAAAAGGTATTACGCTTGAGCCCTAGGCTTGGGCGAAACCCTTTGTATACTAATGTAAATTTGGTGTATATACATCCTTTTCACCTTTTCTCTTTGTCTTTGGCTTGCTTATCGAGTTTTCCCTTTTGGTTGGAAGATGTCAATGGAGTCTTCGATCTACCTAGGATTCGCAGATGGAGCCAGTCATCATACATGGAACTTGGCTTCCATCGCTTGGGTGATTTTCTCACCTGAGGGTCTGTTGGTTTCTTCAGGTGGCGTATGCCTAGGGAAATCCACAAACAATGTGGATGAATATAGCACCGTCATAGAACTTTTACGTGATGCCATCTCACATGGTATTCAATCATTAGAGGTTTTCCTGGATTCTCAGTTAGTAGTATGTCAGTTGAGTGGTCGTTATCGTGTGTGTGATCCTACGTTCCTCTATCGATTCCTACGGGTACGTCTTTTAGAATGACAATTTGATTTTATTACATATTTTCACATCCCTAGAAGTTCTAATCATATATCCGATGCCTACACAAATTATGTTTTAGATTGGCATTTGTCACATTAATAAAGTAAAGAAAACCATTAAATCAATGTACACATTGTAAGATATGAGTAAATCCGAAGATCCCTCTTTATATATTTCAAAAATATATGGTGTTTATATTACAAAATTGGGGCTAAAACCCTCAAAATACATATACAGCCGATATACACATCCCGTGACATCTACACTTGTGGCGCCAGATACGTTCATGATAGCAAACCATGGTGTTTGCGAGACATCGGAAGATTCGTACCCATTCTCTAGGTACACCAACAACCTACCGCTACATGGATTCAGGTAGATCCTCTACTTGAACCATAGGAATTCTCTATGTTAGACGAGACAAGTTTCCCTGCACATTCTGTAGGACTCTCTCTGCTTCTCCTCCCACTGCCTCATCTCCCCGGTGCGTCCGTCTATGTCGTAGGAATCCATATGGCCATTGCGGACCCACATCTACAATCACAAGTATCTAGTTGATATTCAAACATCATCCAAAAATATTTTTGTTTCCTTAAATACAAAAAAAATAAAAAAATGAAATATGTAATTTTTTTTTACATATGGCGCCATAAGCGACCCTTGGTGGAAGCGACATATTTGGGTCTCCTCTGAAATTGATCATCGCATAGGGATATTCATCCAGAGAAATGATTTTTCTTTGCCACCAGAAGAAAACATCATCGTTGTAGGGTGTTGACACCCTACCTCCTCCCCGTCGTTTCATGAATTCGATCCACCGCTCCATAGCTGGATCACGTGGTCCCCTAGGAAGGATCTCCACTCTAGGTCCCAGACCTAGGACCCGCTCGAAAAAGAAGCTGCAAAGGATAGAGGAAAACCTGAAGTGTGTCTTACCCCCCTACTTGCACTCTATCAACTGAACTTTAATATTAGTCAGCAGTGAGGTACACCAATTGTAGACAGTGGGCCTCACACACTCGAGTGTGTAAAACATAAGTGGTCTCGATGCCTGATGTAGCGAGGTCGATCCTATGATCATGGTAAGCATGAACACAATAATATTCAGACTGAGGTTACCTATAACTCGGATGGGGATTTGGCTTCCCACCATGGGAGTCCCTGCAACACAGTGGGCCTCGATGTACTCCTCAACCTTCATCCCACTCCCTTCTCCCCACAACTTGAGGTCCACACTCTCTTCTCAACGTGAAAGTCCGATCAAGAAGTAGATGTCGTCTACTTCGATCCTTAATGGTTGTCCATCAAGGATAAATCTCTCTCTACCAGGATCCCAATAGCCCACCAACATCTCCAACAACCTCACTTGGTCCCTCATCCCTTTGAGAGCCCAAAATTTGTACAAAGAACATCATTTTAGAGCTACTTGAGCCACCGAATATTGATCCACTACTACATCTACCTCCTCAAGTTCTCACTCTCTCCATTCCAACACCATCCTGCAAAAAACAAATCATTTTTGAGTTAAAAACACTTATGTTTTTCCATTTGCATACGTATACATGATTTATCCACAAACAGTCATGGGTAGGGCCTGATATACACCCCCTGTGGTTCACACAGGGGCATATATCTAGTCGTATACGTGACCAATTCAAAGAAAACTGCGTATACCGAAAACTCCAAATTGCGCCCTCAAAAAATAAAAAAATAGATCCTAATTCAAAAATGTAAACCATTGAATTTGAAGAGGGTGGGATGAAGAGTTACTTGATCTAAACGATTCATGATTCCATTGCCTATCGCTCCCACAATCGTCATTTGAATACTGGAGGTTTTTTTGTCCAAATTGCACTATTTGGGTAAAAATGAAAATGATACAATAATTTTTTATTTTATTACTATTTATAAGCTATTTTTACCCACTTGATATAGTTTTACACCATTTTTTCACCTAACGGATTAATTCAAGAATGGTTTTAAGGTGGTTTTTGCAGTTTTGACTCAATTTTCTTGTGGATTTCAATGTCATAGTTGACTGTTCGTCTCCTCCGGCAGGTATATTCATAACCTAACATATAGAATAGGTATCTAATCCATCATGTACTTTTGCATTATCCTTCGACTACCGCTTTTACGCCTTAGGTACGAACCCATTTATTGCAACACATAACCCCCCATCTTCTATTAATAGCATCTTTAATAAATGGTATAGACTTACCAAACATGGGTACCCTAGCCAGAACCTCTTTGTCATTTGGTGCCCATGATGAGTTTTTCCTTAGGATCGAGAGTCCATTATAATTCAATACATGACTCTATGACGAGCCTCATTTCTCATTCATGCACATGTGGCCTTTTTACCCACGGACTCCCTAAAATGATTCTCAGTTAAGATATTTTCTGACTCATCCAAAAACTAAAAATATCGTCGAGTGATTTGTCCCTTTCACGCTCTTTAAAGTTGGATTTGAAAGTTCATGAGTCTTAGTTAATATCTTTTTCGACTCGCTACCAAAAATTGAAAAGATTGTCGAGTGAACTTGTCGTTTTCACACTCGTAAATTGGATTTGAAAAGATGTCTATTTGGCACAAGTTTACCCCTTTTTCACACCAAGTATACTAAAGATATAAAAAAGCACATTTTTTGGCATTAATTTGTGATTGAATCTCATGCCCATGCTTGCAGTATTGAGCCTTTAGCCAGTTCTCACTTTGCGTTATAAAGCATTGCCTAAGAAGTTTGCACCCTCAACCAAGCAGATCCTTGTTTATATCCTTCGCAATTTGACACCCTATACTCTGGAGGGAACATCACCCTGAGTGTCCATCTCCCACATGCATTTCCTTGCATTAATAATAGGTACGCTCCACTGCTGAAACTAGTTTTTCTTACTTGCGACACTCATTCCCTCCTCTGTATCATAGCATTCATTTGTTATGAAAAAACAAAAAAGGATGGGAGGGAAGGGAATATTATATTGTAATTGGCAGCAGTTGTGTCGCCTTTGAACATAGCACAAAGTTATTGAGTCCTTGTCTCATCATAATTTTGGGTTTATCATGGCCTTAGGAAGCTGATCTCGCTACAGATATTTATCTACCGACTGGTTACTCTTCCAGTCCCTATAGAGAATGTTATTGATGCCTCCTACATCTAATTGTCACATCATTGAGTCCATGCTATCGAAGTCCACCATCTGTCTCATGTTCTTGTTCAAAGGAAGTTTATCAACATGTGTTGGTCACTCCTCAGAAATCTTAACTTTGCATGTTGGCCATACCCTCAGTTTGTTTGAGAATCACATGATACTTTGGTATTATCATGCACCCTGTCCCTACTTCCATCATTGGTAGGTCACCTTGAACCCAACAATCGAATTTTTATCATTGGTCATTGACTAGGTGGTTTCCCTTGTGTACAATGACAAGACATCTATTTACACTTTGGGATTCGTGAAGTGTCTTGGATGCCATTAGCCTTATTGGTGGTTTCCTCGCCTTTGTCAACAATTTTTCATCATTGGCTACTATTTAGAGGGTACTTTTCATGTACCGCTTGCATTTGGCACATGTGAAAGATGCACAGGTTCGTTGGCTCATGAACATGTTCTTCGTCCAATCTCCACCAAATCATGAAGCTCCTGCTTTGTTCCTTGTGCTGATTGATGAGAGATGCCTCAATTCTCTCGTTTCATTGGGTCTCTTTTCATCGGCTTCAGCTCATTTATTTTGGATATGGGTCCTAGAGTTTTATGAGTACCTTGAGGCTTATAGTCATTAGTGGCAGGCTCTCTCACCATTGACAGATGGGAATACATAAATGTCTCCTAATCAATGGATTTCTCAAGCATTCGACACCAACTCCTTTAAGTACACTTGTAGAAGTGTACTCGGTGCCTTGATACCTACTTTCATTATTGGTAGGTTGTCTCACGTTTGTTAACAGTATACCTCAATGACTGGTAATCAAATGATGTCTCATCGTGTTTGACCTCAACTCCTTTATTCACATGATGTAGACTTGAATCTTTGGCAGATAGTGTATAGGACTTGAAGACATCACTATGTGGCCACAACTTTACTGAGTTGTTGCTTCCCATTCATTGAACCAATACCTATTTGACTTTAGTTATCATGGGATATCATATTGTACTTCATGGTATATAGATATCTTCATATTGATTTTGAGCCTGGTTTCAATGGGCCTTGTTCGTGACTATGACAAATTTTGGCATGTAACCGCATTTGTGTTTTCCTATTCATGGCCATGAACACTTGTTTGGTATATTTTCCACATGGATCTACATTGTATTCTTGGCAGCCATGTATGCAAAGTCAGTACACAATGTAGTGATAAATTGAGTTCGTCCAACTAGTTCTCTACCACTCCACTTCTGGGTTATTTATAATGTATTTCGGCCATCGCAGATACTCCTCTGATCTCACACATTAGGGGGCATTTGTTACAGCAATATTTCCCTCACCATTGCTATCTTGCACAAAGGGCATTTTTCCATTTCCCTATACAGACTTATCATCTCTTTTTGATGAATCCAGAGATAAAATATACATTTTTCCACATATACACTCCCTATCAGCTATATAAGATGTGTACACGCTTGCTTCTCCACTACAACTCACGTATATCGAGATTTGTGCCAGAAAATACAAAATGAGGTCTAATTTCCATGTCATGACAGAAGATCTCTGTTCCTTTCCCTTCCATATACTGGAAATGTTCTGACTCGACCCTTCAGTTGCATTTTGAAGGATATAAGAGCACAATTTCGAGCTATGGAAAAGAATAGAAAGCATTCAACTTTGAGAGCAAAGTTAATTTGGAAAAATTACTTCATATTGAGTCTGCATCCCTTTGTCCCTCAAGTCTAAACATAGTGTTCAGCCCCCAAGATCTTTCCTTATTGTTGAGAGGACCTTATTGCCTCTTTCCTATGAGCTTGCCTTTGGTGGAGGATTGAAGGGGTGGAGACCCAGTTGGAAGGAACTTGGTTTCTTGGTTTTGAACCGTGCTGACATGAAAGTATGTAATGTTGTCACTTCTACTGATCAATTAATAATAGAAATACTCCTTTCCCGTCCTATTGGTATCTTGCAAATATATGATTATTATCCATGGGTATGCTTGTAATGTTTATTAATGGATTATGCTATTTGATGTGCTAACCCCTTTTATATTATCACTATGTACTTGCTCTGCATTTTTGTCGAGAAATTCTTGTAGGTATAAAGCTTTGGGTCAAAGTGATCAATGGTGGAACATGATCAAACGTTGGATCGAGGTGGGACTCTTCCTTGTGTTGCACATTAGTTTATATAGCATATTTTGGAATTGAGTTGATTTCTGTAGTCATACCTATTTTTTGTGGTTTACCCTTGGCCATAGAGAGTTTTTCCCTTGTAACACTAAACTCCACTAGTTAGGGAAAGGGGTCTAAAATTTGAGGACAAGGCACTAAGATATGAATCTTAAGACAAAAAGGAATATTATACTAATATTCCTTAAAGTATAAGGTATGGATAATTATTTTACACTAAGTTCTAAGGATGGGAAGAAGTGGGAAAAAGTAGCTCTCAACTTGACAAGTGTCAAATTAGGGACATGCATAGAAAGAGTTTGGACTTAGTGCATTTTCCATTCATTCCATCATTCCTCCATTCCTTCACTCATGGATTTGGAGGCTGCCTCTGTACCTCTCTGTCACTAGCAACATACTCATACCTTACCCAAACTAGTACTGTACCTATACCTATACCCAGTTAACTTAAGACATGGACTAAGCATATGTGGGTTGTCAAGCTCGTGGGATACTGTTATTGGATAAATCCGTAAGTGCGGACACAAACCGATCTCCCTAGATCCACTTGGATCTAGAACAAAGCAAGACAGAATAATACTCTTTCCCTAGATTTTGACTATTGAATGAACTATGAGGCAAGAACAAGTTACATACCTTATAATCGCTTCCTATTGTCTCTGTTGCTCTTGATTCGCTCTAGTGCTCTTCTGCAGTCAAGACCAAGACAACACAAACCAACCAAAGTGAAGAAAGAACAATCTATTCAACAATCAATCTATGTATATGATCAAGGATTTATACAATAAAGTGGAACTAGCTTTATGGGAAAGGTACATATTACTGTATCATATTGATGGAAAGTAAATATTACAACCTGAGCCTTGATGTTGCAAACTTCCTTTCGATGGCCCTTGACTTTGACATAGACACTTGCTCACTTGCATGAAGAAGATCAACCATCTTTGATAAACTTGTTGGAGTTCTTAGCTGTTGTAGCATCAGTCCTTCACACAATCCTTTACACTAATTCTCCAATGAATCTCTTACTTGTTTTCTTCTAACCTTTTCCATGAGAATTCCCTCCATATATAGGATAGAATGGATTAGTTGCTTGGATAGGAATGATCCCAAAATATCAGGGAATCCAGTACTAGGATAACCATTCGAATGCCATCTCATCCTTCTAGAAGATTCCCTTCTAGAAGCTTTGTGAATTCATCTTTTTCCTTGCTTAAGAAAGAGTTCACACCCTAGTGGTTCAAAAAAATGTGAACTTATCGCACCCTGGCTTAAGGCAGCATGCGAGAATCATACATTCTCGCAGGCAAATATACTAGCAGCCTGCGAACCTCTTTCAAAAATGATATTTCTGGAAAGAGAAGAAAGTAACTTTTCTCAGGAAAAAGTTCTTATGAAGAGCCTGAGTACACCATCATAAATAAATCATCATGATGACCAAAATCATGGGTAACAGATACTGAAGAGGTGGGTTGTTGGGCCCGTGAACAATTCTCTCTAGGTGAGATAATTGTTGGGAATTTTTTTCTCAAAGATTCCAAAAATGCAGCTACAGGGATCTGAGACTTCCTATTTGGCCTATTGTTGAAGCCCTGGAAAGGAAATGTGGAAGCCAAAGGACTGTTGAGTATAGAAGGGGCATATTTCCTCGGGTGGGACAGGCATGTGGGGAATGAGGGAATATAGGCTGTCATTTATAGTTGTCACCTGTGACAGAGTTGTTCCAGTTGTTTGAGATACATCAACCTGGTTAAAAATTCCTTTACCCAAGTGGAGTTTAGTCCCATCTTGTGGGTGACCCACTATTCAGCGTTATGAGCAACGTGGTCTAAGGCTAGGAGGAACTTGGAAGGTCTACATGCAGTTGGTAGTATTTTTATCAAAGATAAGTGTCAATTATGTGTTAAGTTATGTGTTGCATCATTAATTATGCATTTGTTTTTATGGGTTTTTCCTGTGTATGCTTCATGTGTATTTCCATTATTATTCTATATAAACCTGTGTAATTTCATAATATTTGTGTGCCTTAAATTCGTATACAGTTCGATTTTTTTTATGTGGCATAGCCCATCAGTCAGATTCTAGGGACGCTACAATATGGTAACAAAGATACTATTTTCAACACTGATCCTGGATGGGACGAGAAAGTTGAATTGAAGAAAACTTTTCACAGAGACTTGAAGTTACAAGGTGCCAATAGGGCACTAAGAGAACACTTTGACGCTGTTCGAAATCTCAGGAGGTGTATTTGTTCGAGAAACTACAACAACAATTGATTTTGGGATGCACGATTAGATATGGGGCCATTGGATCAAACCCATACGAGAGGAAATGCACAATGGAGGATATTAGATCCTAGCCGTTGGATTTGAGAGTGGGAGAACGAGGGCCATCGATCAAGGTTCTCGGGATGTAAGTATTGGCCAAAGTGGAGATGATATTAGTTGTAGATTCCATCGTGGAATATGAGGTATAGATCTCATGGTTCTGAGATTCGACACTCTGGGATATTCTAGTCCTTCTATTGCTAATAAGAGAAATCCCCAAATCCTAGAGTCATGAAATAGATTGGTAGCCCTTCGATGTTCGGCTGCCTGAGAGATGTTGGAGGTAGCCGTTGGAAAGTGGCTGAAGCCCTGAAGCTTTGAAGTACTGGAGTTAATCCCCAATGTAGATCTTGGGGAGAGTGTGAGATATTGGATTCCCGAGGGGTTCAATGATTCGGCATTCCAAGAGAATTTGGTTGTGATTGCATGGAGTGGAGATTTTCCCAATGTCCTGAAGGCCAGAGTAAATCATGACCATTGGATTGGTAGGTACACATGTCAGTATATTATCAAGTATTCGGCCCTCCATAGGATTTTGGGTGAAAGTTATTTTGGTGTGGTGATTCTCGGATTCTCGAAGCCCAGAGTCAATCTTAGACATTCATTAACGGGGACACGTGGACCATGGATCTCCACCCTTCTCCAATTCAAAGTTTGATAGTTATAGAATTTGGGGATGATTAGCAGCAAGAAGCCCCAAATCCCGAAGCCTGGATCTAATCTCAATCACAGGCTCTGGGAGTAGCGAGAGCCATAGATCTCCACCCATCGCTAGTTCCACATTCAAAAATTCAGGAGGAAGTGTGCATTAGAGTCTCAAAACTCCCGAAGCGCAGAGTCACAGAGTTCCTCTCAACCATATAGCTTGGGAGGAAGCATGGACCATTTATTCTCGAATCCTTCGAGAATTCACAACTTTGGCGTTTGGGGGAATTGGAAAGTGTTGTGGTTATAACCTCTGAAGCCTGAAGTTTTGGAGTGTCAGAGTAACGAAGCTTCGGATGGTGCCTCTCTGGGAGTTCGTCAGTCCAACGTTTGGGGTATTTTAAGTGCATCGTTGTAAGAACCTCTGAATCTTGAAGTTCTAGAGAATAGGAGTAACAGATCTCTGGATAGCGCCTCTCTGGGAGTTTGCCAATTCAACGTTCATGCTATTTTGAGTGTGCGTTTGTAAGAATCTTCGAAGCCCGAAGTTCCAGAGTGATGGAGTAACATATATTTAGTTAGTGCCTCTCTGGGAGTTCTCTAGTTTGATGTTCGAGGGATTTTTGAGTGTGTGGTTATAAGAACCTCCGAATCTCAAAGTTTCAGAGTGTCAAAGTAACAATTATCTCGATAGCACCTCTCCAGGAGTTCTCTAGTTAGGTGTTTGGGGGATTTTGAGTGTGTGGTTGTAAGAACCTCTGAAAATTGAAGTTCCATAGTGCCAAAGTAACGAAGCTCTGGGTAGTTCCTCCAAAAGAGTTCTCTATTTTGGTGTTTAGGGGATTTTGAGTGTGTGGTTGTAAGAACCTCTAAATCATGAAGTTATGGAGCGTTGGAGTCCAAGAGCTCTTAATAGTTCCTTCTGGCTAAGCACCTGGTCCTAGCCCGTGGTCGTATGAGGTTTCCACCAAAGCAAGGAGGTTAGCACTAGAAATTTGATTCTGAGGTAAAAAGGGCATGTATACTTTATGAGAGGATCCAACATGGGTCCAAGAGATAATTTGACTCTGAAGAAGATCACATGTACAAGGATTTCCCTCATAGAAAGGATAATTTTTAAATAACCATAACTTTCTACTCAGGACTCAAAAGTGAGCATGGAGGCAAGCATTGGAAAGGTCTTGGACGATAGAATATAACTATTCACCCAAAAAATTGATATGGGAAGTAAATTTTTTAGGAAATCAAAAGAAATAATTTTGAAGCATTATTGAACCAGAATCGTTCATAATTTCATGAAATTGTTAAATCAATTAGCCTAACAAGTTATGTTGGCTGAAAATTTTGCAGAGTTAACAACAATCAGATTAGAATAGGATCAACAAAAAGTTCAGATTCATGGAATATACACATGGGGTTATAACTAAGAAGATGAGATCAGAGGGATGCATGTCAATATGTGTAATGAAGGTACAAAATCAAATGGACATGGAGAAGGAAATGAAGAAAGCATGAACTTGGTGGAGGCCATTAGAAGTTTTCAAAAGGATCTCTAAAGTTCTAAATATCATAAAGAGAGGCTTATGAAAGCCAAGGAGCAGGATAAGGAATTCAACATAAAGTTAATGTAGAGCTTGGACATAATAGAAAATAAGATCGATAAGGAGAATGACTCAAGAAAATCAGGAAGTCACAGGTCTCCTGATGAGAGGAGAATAACAAGAAGTGTTGGAAGACATCACCATCACTTCCCAAGACATTCTAGTAGGAGAGCACTTAATATCTCAAGTCTATCTCCTATTAGGAAGCACAAGAGGAGTTCTAGGGTGGATGGACTACAAGGAGAAATGAAAAAAATCAAGTCTCCTACATTTGATGGTGAGCATAAGAAGGATGAAGATGTAGAGACATGGATGCTAGGCATGAGGAAGTATTTTCAATTGCATAATTACTCTTCACATGTAGAAGGAATAATTTCCATCTATCGACTCAAGGGAAAGGCATGTGTAGCACACCCATGATAAGGAAGAGATAAAAAAAAAAAATTGTCCTCCTTACAAGAACAAATCCTTTCCCTCTATGATTCCTAATTTGGGAAGTCTGAGACTCATCTCGAATCTTCGGTCAAGGTTCTCTGATTATCTAAGTCAAACCAGACTTCGAGACCTGATAATATCACCTCCTAATCAAACACAGGCCCTTTAGGCTTCTAGTACAGGTCTTATGATACCCGTGGCCTTCCCCTTCACGCTTCAGCGTAGGCTCGGAGTTTGCGTTAGCCATTTTTTCTTGACCCCTCCTTGGATGTGAGCTTAGGCAATGGCCTCATGAAAATACACAATTGCGGGCACAACCAAAGGTGGTTTGAAACCAAACTACTTTTCAGCCCATAATCCTCCTCGATCCTCCACGTGTCCTTTCTGCAAAACCGAGGTTTGGATTGTGACTCGCCCTCAACTTTTTAAAGTTTGCAGACCTCTGATCCCTGCAATGCTATGGGACCATCGATCTACTAATATTGATGGTACTGTCAAAACTAACGGTTCAAATATGCCCTTTTCAAATCCATGGACCAGATATGCCCCTCCTAAATCAACGAATGTGATCTCCTTCATGATTCCAGACTTCGAGCTTTTGAATTCTCAAACCATGCTTTCCTCTGTACATCAATATTTCAGAGTTGGTGAACTACGGACACCCATTCTTCTAAATCAATGAGCCTGATTCTACATCGGGTGTTTGGCCTTTCAACTAGATCAACAGTGTAGTGGCCCTCTTCTCAATCAACGATTGAGATATCCTTCATGTCTCCAGACTTCTAAGATCTCAAATGTCAAACTTCAACCTTTTTACCAATGACTTTTATTCGAAGGTTATGATCCATTGACACATTTCCACTGGATCTGATGATCAAGGATTACTTTGGGTCTTTACCCAGAGTCCACGAAATCACGCCATGTGTTCTCTAGATTTGAAGGTTTGGATCTAATTTAGATGATCCAAGGTTCGATGTTTGCTTTGGGTGTTTTCCTAGAATCCATAGATTCACGCCACTTTTCCTCTAGATTTGACGGTCTAGATCTATTTCATCCCTTTGGCACTTTGGCATTTTGAGCTTCAGGAGTTTCAAGTCTCAATCTAAAACTCTCAGGGTGATGTCTCCAAAGTCCATGTTCTACCGCCACGTGTCCCTCTACACTTGATGGCTATGAATTACTTCGAGACTTTACCCAGAGCTCAAATATATATGCCATGTCTCTATTGAACTCCGATGAACCAGATCCACTTCAGGTGATCCGACGCCTGAGATTTACTTCGGGTGATCTGATCATTCAGATTCACTTCGGCTGATCAGACGGGTGAGATTTACTTTAGACTTTCAGCTCTCTGGGCTTCAGAAATATCAAGTCTCAAACTTTCCTCCTCTCGAACAGATACCTTTGGAGTCCACGATTTGTCACCAAGTGTCCCTCTGGATTGGGTGGCCCATATTGAATTTGGATCTTCAGGGTTCAACAATTTCAACTTTTAACTAAAAACCCTCGAACAGATTTCTCCATATTCCAAGCTCTATCACCATGTGTCCCTCTTGACGATGGATGGTCCCAAACTACTTTGGGACTTCAGAAGTTTGGTAAGTCCTTGATCGAAAATCAGATCCAGAAGCTTGATAAGGCTTGAAAAATGCTCAAACATGAAAGTGCTCAGAATGCGACGAAATCTATTCCATTGCGTCCGTCTCATCTTCCCGATTCTTGTGGTATATTTACTTTGTCAAACGGGCTCCGTATGCGAAAGTTATCGCGTTCTGATCGAAAGCCCAAACAGGTAAATAGTCAAAGGTCAATTGGTAAAAAAGTCAATGTTGATGACATCAACATGCTATCTGTGTAGGAGATGACATGGCACTCTCTATCTGATCATGATTGGGTAGGTTCGCATACATGTGGTAGGCAACTGGACTAGTCAATGGTTGACAAGTGGCATTAATTCGACAAATGGAGATATGCCACGTGGCCCAGTCATGGGCAGCCACATGGCACCCAGTCATCAGTTGAAGTGGAATGTTCCAAAAAATTGTTTGGGGTCCATGGGATTTGAACCCATGACCACCACCAAGCCCAACACCTTAAGAAATGGTCTTTTTCCAATACACCAAATTAATTTTTATGTTATGAAACCCAAATTAATTTTATGTTATGAAACCCACATTATGAAATATATTGCAAAGTATTGAATGGAGAGGGTCCAGCGCTTAGCCCTTTGGGCTATCGCTTGGCCACCTAAGAGCTATATGACCGTGTAGTTAGGGTGCGTGCACGGATGAAGGGGGCTAGTGCTCGATTTATAACTATAAAGTGGGCTTTTAAACTACTTTTTGGTTTTAATTGTAATTAAGAGCCTATTGTTAATGGTTTTTGGGATTTATTGGGTAGTTTGAGCTCTAACTTCTTGGAGGAAGTTGGAGATGAGCAACCAAATTCCAAGATATATAACCAAGGCCCCGCTTGAGGCCATGGGACAGCATAGAGGGCATTCAGATCAGATTTATGGCCGAGGAGAAGTCGAAAGCCATTGAGGTAGAGAATCTTTTGATGAGGAGACGTTGTCGGATCATTTCGGGAGCTCCAGACGTCCGTTTTATGCAAGTGATGTTTTCTTTGCATGGTTCTAGAGATCTAGGAAGAACATGAATAGATCAGTCTTGTAGCCATTTGGAATTGCAGCAATGTATTTTTGAGCTCTTGAACAGAAATAAAGAAGCCTTCCCCAAAGAGAAAAAGGCCCGGAGACAAAGGCAAAAGTTGTGCCGAACTCATTTATCAACCTGCGTTTTTATGGTTTGCTATCTATTATTCATTTCAGATCTGAATATGTGTATATGGCTGTCATAATTCCTTTCTTTCTCATTCTTTCACTAAGTTTCTCAAATGGTTAATTGGCGTGATGAAAAATTAAACTCAACCATAGTCATTAAAAAGATCTTACGCATCAAGTGGTATCGAGCTAGTTGATGTTTGGATTTGAGTTACGTACACCGTGGAAAAGCTACAAAGATGGTGAAGGAAAGCTTGTTGCAGAATCCATTAATTGGATTGATAAAAGCATTTCACAACAGAAGATGGCATCGGAAGAAGGATTTCTCAAGATGAGAAACAATTCCGGAAAACATTCCATGCCATGTCAGAGATGGTGAAAGTTTTGTACAAATATTACTTGGAATGGAAGTGACCATTTTTGGGTGATTCTTTCGAGGGAAAAAGTGAAGAGGAAGAGGACCATCCTCGATTCTCCTTCACATCCATCAACACCTCCTTATTCTCCTTCTTCAAGTTCAAGTTCTAAATCTATGGAAAGAAAAATGTTCATAAGAATAAACATGAAATGCCATTGTTAAAACTTCTTGATGTAAAAATTTGAGTTGCCCATATATGATGGGTGGAAGGCACCGCAGAAGACTTGATAAATCTAGATTAGGCATGGAGGTTACACTGCAAGCAGGCAACAGATTAATGATGAGGCCACACAAATTAAGTTTGCATCTTTGAGACTTGTAGGTAGAGCTCTTATCTCGTGGCAAAGCAAGCCGCAAAAAGGAACACAAAATGTGGGTAATGTATTTCCATCATGAAGGATTTCATTTCTTCGATTCTAGAAACAATTTTATCCTTTGGGTTATAAATCAAAAGAAATAATTGAATGGCAATCTTAAAACTAAGAAAAGGACAAACAAAGGCAGAATACAACTCGAAGGATTTCTAGAAAAATGGCATTAATGTTAGACATTCCTTTGCAAACACAAAGGTTCCCGCAGCTATATAGATTAAGCCCGCGCATATTGAAACACGGTTTTCGCTTGAACCCACTAGCTCAGATGAGGTTTCTGGCTTAAGCCACGTATATTGAAGAAGTGGAAAGCAGGTGTGTCGTGGGAATTATTCGCCTCTTCGAGGAAAGAGGACAAGAGGAAAAGGCATGGTAATGGAAAGAATGCAAAATGTAGTGTCAAAGAAGGAAGGAACTCTCTTGCAAGCATTGCAAGAAAGGGGACATGATGAGGATTGCATGTTGGCAAGCATCCTGAGGAGAGGCCAAAGTGGTTCAAGGGAAAAATATGGAACGCAAAACAAAGGGCAAGTAACGACATCAAAGCCCACGCACGTGGGATCGATTTAGGTGATGACAACATTTTCACACAGGCGACAGTAAAATGGTGAAGAGATTGATTGTGGAAGAAATTTGTTTCATATAAGAGTAACCATGCTATTACTACCCAAGGTAGACACATTAATCTATCGCTGATCTCAATCTAATCTAATCTCTGAAGAATTGGTTAAGTAATTGGGGTTAAAAACACAAATTCATCATAATCCTTACACACTAAATGGATAAGAAATCATCATCAATGCACATAACAAAATAGTAATAAATAAAATTTGCAATTTCATCTAAGTATGTGGACAAAGCAACTTGTGATGTTGTGTCATTAAGAGAATGTGGAATGATCTTAGGTAACCATACTTATTTGATCGGAAGGCAATCTTCTACAAGACAAAGAATCAATATCAATTCACTCAAGCAGCCGCGATTATGTGGTTCATGTTCATCGTGTTAAAGCAAATAAACACTTCAAATAAAGGGAACAATTAACAAATGCAGCAAGCATGCAACAAAACCAATAATTGTTTCAAATGAAGTAATTGATCTTAAGCAAAGAACAAGATATGGTTGTTGGAATGGAAAATCAATCATAAGTTGCTTCAAGATAAGATCATGTCATGCAAATACTTAAAGTATATCAATTCATTTGCATTCGTCTTTTTGATACTATCATTAACAATGTTTTCTGGTTTATTGTTTTCTACATGGATGATAGTGGCTTCAGTAAGATGTAACAGGGTTCAAATGGCTAACAATATACTGTCAGTTGTCATGTTTGTGTTACAGTTGATCTTGATGAGACAGGTGCACAGGACAGAGTTCAGAGACAGAGAGCAAGCCGGGTGGCCTATCCTGAGCTTGTTGACTGGTCAATAACCTTTTGGGGACCAAAAGGTCTTATTATGGGGAGGTCTGATCTGAAATCAGATCCAGAAGCCTGATAGGGCTTGAAAAATGCTAAAAAATGAAAGTGCTCAAAATGTGATGAAACCTATGCCATTGCGTCCGTCTAGTCTTCCCAATTTCATCAGTATATTTACTTTGTCAAACGGGCTCCGTATGCGAAATTTATCGTGTTCTGATCGGAAGCCCAAACAGGTAAAAATTCAAAGGTCAACTGGTCAAAAATTCAGCGCTAATGACATCAGCATGCTGATTGTGTAGGAGATGATGTGGCACTCTCTAGCTGATCGTTATTGGGCAGGTTCGCAGACATGTGGCAGGCAACTGGACTAGTCAATGGTTGACAAGTGGCATTAATCTGGTAAATGGGGAGATGCCACGTGGCCCAGTCATGGGCAGCCACGTGGTACCCAGTCATCAGTTGAAGTGGAATGTTCCAAAATATTGTTTGGGGTCCATGGGATTTGAACCCATGACCACAACCAAGCCCAACACCTTAAGAAATGGTCTTTTGCCAATACACCAAATTAATTTTTATGTTATGAAACCCACATTATGAAATATATTGCAAAGTATTGAATGGAGAGGGGCCAGCGCTTGGACATATGAACCCATATGACCCTGTCAAGTGGGCGCACACTGGGAAAAAGGGGGGTAGCGCCCTATTACAACTATAACGTGGGTTTTTAAACTACTTTTTGGTTTTTAATTGTAATTAAGCCTATTGTTAATGGCTTTTGGGAGTTATTGGGTAGTTTTGGAGCCTAACTTCTTGGAGGAAGTTGGAGATGAGAAACCAACTTCCAAGCTATTTAACCAAGGCCTGTTTGAGGCCATGGGATAACATAGAGGGAATTCATAGTAGATTTATGCTGAGGAGAATCCGAGCCCAAGCCATTTGGAGGCAGAGAAGCTTTTGAGGAGGAGACGCTGTCGGATCATTTCTGGGAGCTCCGGACGTCCGTTTTGCATGCCATTTTCTTTGAATGGTTCTAGAGATATGGAAGAACATGACCAGATCAGTCTTGTATCCATTTGGCATTGAAGCAATGTATTTTTGAGCTCTTGAATAGAAATAAAGAAGCCTCCCCCACAGAGAAAAAGGCCCGGAGACGTAGGCAAAGTTGTGCCAAACTCTGTTATCAATCTGCGTGTTATGGTTTGTTGTCTATTATTCATTTCAGATCTGAATATGTGTATATGGCTTTCATAATTCCTTTTCTTTCCTCATTCTTTCACTAAGTTTCTCAAATGGTTAATTAATGCATGCAAAATTAAAACTCAACCATAGTCATTAAAAGATCCTACGGATCAGTCCTCTTCTCTTGCGTGTGAAAGCAATTAAGGTTTGTGCACCTTGTTTAGATCAGAAAAATGTCGAGCCTCTGTGATGTGATCCAACAAAAACTGTCGCTCTTTCTCCTAGGCTTCTGACTTACTCTAAATTAGAAGGTTTTCTAAGTGCTCAAAGGATTCGACCTTTGCTCCTCCTACGAGCCTATCTTCTGGATTTCATCTGTGCTGCTGAAAGAGCTATTTCTTTTGAGCTTGATCTCTTTGATGGTTTTCTCCATCCCACATGCTCCTTTCATTTTAGGGATCACTTCAAACTCATATCGAAGGTCAATGATGATCAATGGTTCATAGGAATTGCGGGGTCCCAACATGAGGGTTCTTTACCAGGGAGTTCGACCTCTGCAATATGGAAAGTACTCACTTGATTCTAGTCTAAATGCGATTTTTGATCCTCCAACCTGTCAAGATCAACGACAAGGATGAATTATGGGCCATGAACTAGCGTGCCCACTATTTTCAACTTCATGCTTCACAGTTATTCCCCACCATCAATATCTGTACATAGATCAACAATGCATATCAATTGCACGGTTTAACTTGCCCTTCATAAAACTTGACATATTAGAGCCTTGAGCTCCAAAGTTCCTAGACCTAGGTCACGTGGATCTTCATAAAACTCTGGGGCTATGATCCTCGCTCTTATTTAGGTTTTTGGTTAAGGAAATAAGTGCAACTTCAGAGTCTCCTAGACTATTGGTTTGAAGGGAACACCTTCCCAACTTGCAAAGATTTAAGCTCTGAATCAAGGAAAGGTAACTTGTGAGGTTACCAAATTGGTAGATATGCCCAGAGGCTTGCTCCGACTCCGTAACAACGATGTAAATTCCTGGGGAAAGTGCCTTCGAGTGATTAAACTGGGGCGTATGAAAATTCAAGAAGAATTATAGGTTCTCAAGGAAACGAACGCATACTCATAACTTAATCGTTTAATACAAAGAAATAAACCTTTATAGGTATGTAAATACTCACATGCATCCATTATTTACAATTCAAAACATAAGGCAAGAAAACACTTATCAGAACCATAGAGTTTGATGTGACTGTTGAAAGGGGTGCTCGTTTCCACCCAACCATAGGCTTAATCACTCTCATTGGATTTATCACTGGCCATGCCCGAGCTTAAGACACAATGGTTTGAGATTCAATATCTTACTTCCATCTCAACGAAAGTTAGGATGAAGGTTACTCTCCTTCTCCCAATACAGAAAATAGATAAGGCTGAAGGTTAATCTCCTTCTCCTGGTTCAATATCTATTTTCTGTGATTAGAACTTACTGTTCCTCTTTCATTCCTTCCTCATACCTATTAGGAACTTTAATTTTATAATTGAATAGAAAATCAAAGTGATCAATATAAATTTTCAACCCAGGGAAGTCTGTTATTTCAAGATAATTGTGCACAGTCTATGCTAGATTATGAAAGCATCTCTAATCTAATTGTAGTAGGAAAGTTTTTAATAAAAACAAACATTATCACTAACATAGTTGTGCTGATACAACTGCAGTTCTACATATTTGATATCATAATTGCAATATAAATTGATGAATGTATAAGAACCCTGGATTGCCTACTCTAATATAAATTTCTAATTTACTTTTGCAGGAAGAGGTTCTATACTATTTGCATAAAGGAAATCTACTTATTGCAAGAAGGTACTTCACACTTTTATTTCTTGGAAACAAGATTTTAACCTAATGCAGAAAAAGGGAAAGCAGTTCTCCAACAATGTTCAACAATCGACTTCTATTTCTCATGAGACAAGTTTATGCGCATCTAACAAGAAGGAACTAAACTGTAACAATAGTTGTATTCGAGAAATGTCTAACAATTAAATCATTCACATTTAAAACAACTAATCTAGAATTCAAAACGGAGGGGAATCAGTGAGGAAAGTGGGCCCTTTCCTTCTCACTGAATCCACTCAAAGAAATAGGTTACAGTCTGCTAAAGGAATTCAATCCACTCTTATATTCAATTGCCAAAAATGTATGTGTACAATAAGTGTTACTTTTCTTTCTCCAGTAAAAAAAAATCCTTTTCATTACAAAAGCTCGACTATTTAAAGTTAGAGTCATTCAGTAGAACATAAATAGAATAGTCTTGAGAATCCCCTATTCTCAAGCTATTCGTTTGATATCATTAATACAAAATCTATAACTCTCCTTGATTAACATCATGAGCTACCATATCTAATCAGCAGGTGTTGCAGTAGTCGTATAACAATAGGACTGGTGGCGTCTGTTGTAACAACTTCCAGGATTGACGGGCTTATGTTGCAGTAGTCGTGTACTAGCTTCCAAGATTGGTGGCATCCATTGCATCAATCATGTAACAGCTTCTAAGATTGGTGGCATCCGTTGAAGTAGTCATGTAACAACTTCCAATATTGGTGCATAGTTGTAACAACAACGAGTTTCTCGAAGTGGGCTATTCTAAGCATTTTGATCATTAGATAAATCATTTCATGGGTAAAATATGTGAACATTACCAATAAAAAATTCTAAGTAAATGAAAATATAAAAGCGAGATGAATAGTTCATACCTTGGGAAAAAGGGTATTAGTACTCATTATAATAGTCATTTAGCTTAGGAATGAGAAGGTTGAATGGGAAAAAGATATACTGAAAAAGGGACATTTCTGGGTCCTAACATGCCCCCCAACTGAAGACATTGCATGTCCTCATGCAAAACACTTTCAAACCTTACTTTGTAGCTGAAATAGATAACTGTCTCCTTTAGTGAAAAATTGCTAAGAAAAATTGCTAAGTGCCAGTATTGAAAAATGTTGTGTCAACAATCTATCCGAGTTTCTTTATCTTTGAGAACAGAATCAGTTTGAGTTGCTCGAGTAACAACTTGTAAAGGAAACATAGATTCTTGTTTGAGAGGTTCTTGTTTGCAAACTTCTGGTATACCAACAGTTGTTTTATGACGTTGAGATCTCCTCTGTTTTACTAATTTTTGTGTAGCAGTAAGTTCATGTTCAGTCTTGACTAAGACAGTTGCTGGTCCTTTAGCGACTGGAACTTTGACTACCTCATATCCTACCTCAAAGTAAATGTTTCCATACTCAAAGCACATGAGTTCTTTGTTTATGTCCATAACAACTTTTGTCAGTGCTAGGATGTTGAAGGTTATCCCTTCTGGATTCTTCTATCAAGCAGCCTCCACCTCTTGTTTCAGGGTATTTAACTCTGCTTTGAGGTTATCATTCTCTGTTATTAGTCCAACAATTATTGAATTTTCTGTATTCTTGATCTTTCTCTCTATTTGGGAAAACAATTGGGCAAGTGGCACATCCTCAGCATGTTGTGTAGCTAGTTCTTTTGTAATGGTTGTGTCTCTCAGGACTGGTTCTTGTGGAACAATATTGACATGGACAGTTGGTTCTTGTATTACTAGCTCTAGTGGGACAATCCTCTATGGAGAAGCTGGTTCTTGTGTAACAATTGTGTCTGTCAGGACTGGTTCTTGTGGAACAGTCTCGACATGGACAATTGGTTCTTTTATTACTAGCTCTGGTGGGACAATCCTCTGTGGAGCAGCTGGCTCGAGTGTAACAGCGGTATATGTCATGACTGGGTCCTGTGGAACAGTCGCCACTTGGATAGTTGGTTCGTGTGGAACCATCCTTGCATCAACCATAGAGGATAGTGGACAAAGAATAGGAATAGCCTATTCCACATCTTGCCATCCAATTGTAGCTTCGGAAGACCTGGTGGACCTGGTTCTTCTCTTGGGTAAAATAGAAACGAAAGAAGGGGTTTTCTTCTTCGTTGATGGAGGAGGAATGGGGCGTTCTTCCTCAACCAAACAAGGAGGATATTCTGGTATAATGGGGTCTATGATGATCTGGACATCGTCATTGGATGTGTGATGTGCAGGATCATCAGGTGGAGCTGATGATTCTGCTATGATTTGAGTACATTCATTCTAAAAGGAGAGAATAGTTTCCTGAAGTTCTGTGCATAAAGTAAAACCTGGTATTCGTACCTCTGTAGAATTCTCTCTGACAGAAGCTAGAGGGATCTAATTTGTTGTTGATCCAATTTGGTCAAGGGCTCTCCGAGGCTTTCCCTTGAATGGACATTTTCTTTTCCAAGAAAATGCACTGGTAATGATAGTAGGCGCTTGATCGGTTGTTGCAGCAATAGGAGGGTTCTGTGTGAATGTCGGTGCAACAACAGAGGAGGTAAAAAGACTTGATGTTACAGTGGACCATGTTGACCTTGGTTGCATTTTAGGTGATGCAGAGATAGGAACAGGGGTTTTCTTTTCAGAGACAGGGGGTAGGTTTTCAATGATAGGTGTCGCAATGGACTGTGTTGACCTTGTTCCCTTTCTCGGTGATCTAGAGATAGGAGAAGGGGTTTTATTTTTAGAGATATGGGTAGGTTTTCAATGATAGGTGTTGCAACCAAGTGCTGTGACGCATTTCTTGATCTAATGGTTGGTTGTTCATTTGTTTGTTCGACCATAACTACAGGTTGTTGCAATGCAATTTCATCGAGGCTTGTCTGGTTGGTGCTAGGATGGCTTTGGGTTATGCAGTTGCTTTTCTGAGTCATCTTATGGGCAACTATAGTAGGTGTTTGGACTGCTATTGTAGCTGAGGGAAGAGGCTCAGGAAGAGGTCCATGGATTGCGTTTTCAAGGACTGGTGCAATCATATCTGTATGTATAGAATGTGGCTGGTCTGCTACAATATGTAATGGGTTATCAGAAAAGCCCATACCTCTACAAATTAATAGGCTAATGAGTCTATGATTAGAAATGTAGTTCTTGGGGTTCTTGGGTTTTTTTTTCAAAATGAGCCATGTTATGTAATGAATGGAGGAGAAAATAAGGAATGTTTATGAATTTCTAATGTCATAGATGTTATAATAAGATGAAATCAGAAAAATAAACAAATTGGTATTGGCCTTCGCAGGTAATGTACCTTTTAAGAAATTCTGTGACTTTCCCCCATGGCTCTAGTAAGGAATTGACATATACACCTCTGCCTTTGGTCTGAAATTGCTCTGTGTTGATGAGGAAACCCTTTTGTGCATCTGGAAGATGTGTTTTTCTGTTAAACCATCGGTCTCCTATTCTTGGCAACCCTGTTATAGTAGCAATGCTTTCTTCTGACACTAGAATCCTTACCCCTTTCACCATTGAATACCCTTCGGTAATATTTTCACTAAACTCCAATACCTCATCCTCATTAAACCCCTTCAACTTTTTAAAATACGATATCCAACCGACTTGGAGAATTATTTGGTAGGCCTCTGGGTGTAGCAGCAAACTGTCCAGAATTGCGGGTTCATATCTCACAGTGGATCCTCCCATGATGTTGCTTGAGAGTCTAACGGGCATGTAGGAGGAGAAACTATCACCTAAATCAAAGACGCAACAAGCTCAAACGTGGTTTGCAGAAAGAATACAATGTCTCAGTAAAAAGAAGTGTGGGTGGAAAGGTGGTGGAGGTGTGTATAAAATTCAGTATGGATGGCTAGATTTACATTCCCCCCCCCCCCAACTAAGCGGATTGGCTCCAAGTGCATCGATTTATGACAACCGGTTAGTAAACAAGAAACCATGTTTTTATATCTTCATTAATTTAACACATAGGATTAATCACGTACCTCATATCTTACCACACATAATGACCTGTCAGAGTAACTGCACTATCCAACCACCATCTGAGTTGCGTGGAATAGATGACATGATGAAGGATCGTGAGAGAAATGACAACTAGAGTAGAAACAAAGTCCTTATTGTAGTTAGCCAACTGGAAATTGTCGGATGTGAAGTCAAGTCATTATGAGGAAGCACTTTCAGATAGAGAGCATCAATATTGTCTAATCAATGGTGTTGTGGCATGGAAAGATTGGAGGGATGGAGTAGTCGCATCGAAAAAAATGTGAAAAATAAAGAGTGAAGTGGCAAGAAAGAATAACAACAATTAGTGTATTAGCACGTTCTTCGGCAAAAATGGCGGAGGTAGGTGTAACAGCATGGAAATCAGCCAATTTATCGAAAGAAGATGTAATAGCATGGAAATTGGCCAATTTATCGAAAGAAGGTGTAACAACATGGAAATCGACCAATTTAGTGAAAAAAAGGGGTGTAACAGTATAGAAATCTGCCGAACACTACATTACTTAGTTTCTAGGAAGTTTTTCAACTTCCATGAACTAATCATTTGACTTGTTTTGCACTACTCAACCTTGTTGTTCATCAATCCACCTGCACACACATAATTTCCTGATACCCTTCAAAGTTTTATTAGAATAGTAAAGAAAATAGAGAAATTTCAACTAAAAATGGAGAAATGCAATTTTTTCTGAGGTTATTTATATACAAGGTCTGAGCAAAAGAAGTCCTAAAGTTCAGAAGGGGAAGGAGCAAGCTCCTTTCCATTTAACAATTGATAACCTATATCAACTGTACATCTAGTTTTGAATTCTTCCTTGGACAGTGGATGCTGATACAGACATAAGCGATGACCATTTACATGTAACTGTGTATTGGATCCATCAATAGTAATCAACCAGATTGTCCCATTGGGAAAAATGGTGTCTACCACGTAAGGCCCCATCCATCGTGTATGCAACTTACCTTGAAATTCCTTAAAGCGTGAATCATACAACAGAGCCCAATCTCCTTTCTGGAATAATTTCTTCTTGATGACTCGGTCATGCCATTTTGTTCTTTGTTGTTGAATCACTGTGGTTTGATGGATGGTGTCCAAACTCTTTTCATCAAGCTCGTTGAGCTGCTACAGTCTGGCTTTCTGTGCCATAGTCAAGTTGAGGTTGACTACTGATGTAGTTCTTAAGGTTTTGATTTCGAATTCAATGGGGAAAATAGGGCTTTTTCCATATACCAGCTCGTAAGGAGAAAAACCAGTTGTTCTCCTCCAAGTAGTTCGATAAGCCCATAGAGATTCATGCAACCTGTCAAACCAATCCCTATTATTTTCTCTCACTTTTTTAGAAAGAATGGCTTCGATAACTTTGTTGGTTCTTTCCACCTAGCCATTGCCTTGTGGATGGTATGGAGAAGCTATTCTATGTAAAACATGATATTTACTGAGTAGAGCTTCAAATTTATATGATGTTAAAGGGGGTCCTCCATCAGTTACCAATTCTCTGGGAATGCCAAAACTAACAAATATATCTTCAAACAAGAATGCTAAGACATCTTCTTCTGAGGCTCTGATAAGTACTTTTTCCACCACCCACTTGGTCATGTAATTTGTATAGACCAATATATAGACTTTCTGATTGGAAGGTGGGTGAATGGGACCTACAAAATCCATGGCCCATCTCTCAAAAGGCTCTAACACTACCTGATATTGGAGAGGCATCTCATCCCTATGAGTTGGCTAACCCATGCGTTGGCAACTGTCACAATCTTGGACATACTTCTTGGCATCTTGAAATATGTTGGGCCAAAAATAACCCATCCTTAAAATTTTATGCCTGATCCTTTTATCAACAAAATGACCCCCACAAGGGCCATCATAGCAAGCTTTCAGCAGATCATAAAATTCATCATCCCTCACACATCTCCTGATTTCTTGGTCCAGGCCTGTGTAGAAGAGGTATCCTCCTATCCAACTATACCTAGCACTCTTTTGAACAATCTTCCTTCTTTCTCTAGAAGATAGATGTGGAGGTACCTTCCACGCAACCAAATAATTATCAATGTCTGCATACCAAGGTGAGTGAGCAGATACTACAAACAAATGTTCATCAGGAAAGGAATCATCTACAAGTGAATTATCATCATTTATATGTAATCTTGAGAGAAAATCAACAACCACATTTTCTTTTCCTAGTCTATCCACTATAGTGATGTCAAATTCTTGCAATAGTAACAAACATATTGTCACTCGGGCATTAGTAATAGGTTTATTCATTATATATTTAATGGTTGTATGATCAATATGAATAAAAGTGGGATAACTAGTTACATAATGCTTGAATTTATTGATTGCATAAACTACTACCAAGAATTCTCTTTCAGTAATTATGTAATTTAACTCAACAGAAGCCATGTTCTTGTTGATATAGTAGATAGCATAGGGTTCTTTGTCCTCCTATTTCCCTAGTACTACACATATGCAGTGTCTGAGGCATATGAAGAAATGTCAAAAGGCAGAGCCCAATTGGGTCCTCTCAAGATGGGAGCTGTGGACAATTTGTGTTTCAGATTTGCAAAAGACAATTCAGAACTATCAGTCCAATGAAAGTCAACATTTTTTGTTAGTTGAAAAGACAAAGGAGAGACAAGTTTAGAGAAATTTTTAATGAATCTCCTGTAGTACCCAGCGTGCCCTAAAAAACTTCTTACCTCTTTCTGAGTTGATGGAGTTGGAAAGTCCAAAATTACCTGGATTTTTGCTGGATCTACCAGAGTCCTTGCATAAGAGATGAAGTGTCCCAACACTACCCCTTCACACATCATCATATGACACTTTTCTGTACTTAAAGAAAGATTAGACTGTCTACATATTTTGAGTACTTTTTCTAGATTAGACAAAGCTTCTTCGAAATCAATAGCATAAGGTGTAAAGTCATCCATGAATATTTCCATACAATCATTCACCATATCAGAGAAAATACCAATCACGACTCTCTGGAAAGTGGCTGGTGCATTACACAATCCAAATGGGAGAACCTTGTAGGAAAATGTACCCCAAGGGTTGGTAAATGTGGTATTATCTTGGTCTTGTGGGGCAATTTGTATCTGGTTATAGCCATTGAATCCATCTAGGAAAGAAAATAATTTTTTTCCGGCTAGGTTGTCTAAAACTTGATTAATAAATGGCAAAGGGAAATGATCCTTCTGCGTGGCCTTATTTAGGGCTCTATATTCCACACACACTCTCCACTTACCATTCTTTTTAGGAACAATAACCAATGATGATACCCACTCACTGTCTGATATAGGATAGATGAATCCGACGTTGAGAAGTTTCTGAAGTTCTTCCTTAACAATTTCTTTAAGGTTTTGGTTCATCCTCCTTTGTGGTTGGAAAATGGGTTGGCATTCTTCTTTGATGTATATATGGTGGGTGCATAGTTCAGAGGGAATTCCTTTCATATCCATGTAATCCAAGACAAATGCTTCTTTATGTTCTGTCAATTTTTTCATTAATCGGCGAGTCTCAGCAGTGAAGAGATCGGGATTGATGTTCAAGGTTTTTCTAGGTTCGACTTCCACAACGATACTCTTAGAACTGACTCTAGGAAATAATTCAGTTGTTTCTGTTTCGTCATTTTTTTTTACAACGTTCGTTGTTACAGCGGTCACTGTTACAGCAACTGTAGTTACAGCTAAATCAATTTGATTGTCAGCAATTTCTGAGAACATTTCCGAGTTCATTTCTTCCTGGGCCATAGGGTCAAAGACTGATCAACCGGTGGTGTGTGTTCTGTGTAACAACAGAGGGGTCAAAAATAAATCAGTTGATTAACTCATCCTCCATCTTGTCTTTGAAACTCAGGGCCTTTCCTATAGTTAGCATAGGAAGAGAAATTCCATCCTCAGTGTCCATCCATAGAGAATTTTCAGGTTCTGCACTAGGTGTAGCATGAGGATATAGGGTAATTTTTTTGTGTCACAACCATTAGAGATGGTCATGAAACCAAATCTGCAACCAATGAAAGCATCAGCTATAGCTAGCCATGGTCGTCCCAGAATTAGAGGATGGCCTCTCAGATGGGATTTGGGTTGCAAAATGAAAAAATCAATAGGATACTCCCATGAGTCCACTGAAATGACTAAATCATTGATTACTCCTTCTGGTATGATGGTAGAGTGATCAACTAATTCTAGAATAGTAGGAGTAGGTCAAATTTTTGTTCTGAGTTGCAGCAACTGCATAGTTTCGATTGGCATGATGTTAATTGATGCCCCTAAGTCAACTAGTACATGTGGAATAAATGTTTGTTCAATTTTAACAGTGACTATAGGGTTTCCTGGGTCGCAATATTTAATAGGTAGAGTTTTGCCTAACATTAGCTCAAAAAAATCCCCCACTACATGCACTATGACAGGATCTTTAGGTTTTCGTCCAGGTTTTCTGATACAGAGGTCCCTCACAGTCTTGGTATAAATAGGGACATCCCTTATTGCTTGCAGTAGTGGAATATTAATGTGCATATTTTTCAATTCTCCTAGGAGATTGAAAGATGGTAATTCCACAGGCTTGGTAATTTTTCAGTCTTTCAGGGAATGGTGGGTTTGCTGATTCTGTAATAGGTTGGTCAATTTCTTTTGTATCAACAGATGGTCTCTCCCCTGATTCCTTATCTGATTCTGAATATGGAGCATCTTCAATTATTGGCTCAACTATTCTCCCTGATCTTAATTTTATTTCATCACAAGGCATAGGATTAATAGATAAGGCTGGCACATTATGTATGTCTATGTTTTGAATGAAATTATTATTTGGGTTTGGGTTAGGTTTCACATGCATCTAAGGTCATAAGGGAGGATTGTTTGGTGAGGCATCGGGAGGCAATTGCAGCTGTTGCTGCTGGTACGGGGGTTGGAACTGTTGTTGATAGGGGGGGAATTCGTCTGGCCATATGGTAGCTGATTGTTCCAATAATTAAATGCTGGAGGGGAGAATTGAGAATTCATACCTTGACCTCTTGGCTTCCATTGTCTTCTTTGTGTTATTAGATAGACAACCTTTGCTTCCTCATTAGTTGCCTTCATTGATGCTTTTACACCTAGTAGAGAGGGACATTGGTCAGTGGCATGGTCTAATTCACAAATAAGGCATACCTGGACACTGTTCAGTGGACACTCCCTTGGTGGATGTTTCTTTCTGCATTTCGGATAGAAAATGCACAATGCTTGCTTTGATTCTACTTATTTATATTTAACCTACAAAGTATCCATTTGTGAGGAAAAAGAGTTAATCATCTCTATTTTGAAATTTTCTAACAGATTACCTATTTCTTCTCTTGTTTCTCCTCCATTGGCTAATTTATGTACCCTTGAAAAAGTGGTATCCTTGGTAGCTGAATTATTCCTTGTAAATCCTCGAGAACATCTTTTGCAGAGATCTACAATGTCTTCATAAGATTCCTTAGATATATATCCCTTGCCAAGCATATTCAACATATCTAAACAATCTTCTCTAATTCCTTTTAGCAAAATGGTTTTCAGAATGTCCTTACTCACATCCGGATGTCCATACCTTTGTAGATTATATTGGAGTCTCTCCACAAAGTCTTAAAGGGTCGCGTTCTCCTTCTATGACATCTTGAATAGTTCCTCTCTTCGTTCCCTTGTTCGACAGTAGTCTTGGTATTTGTTCAGGAAAAGATGCCTCATTTGTACCCATGTTGAAATGTTTTCTCCTCCAAGGCTCATGAACCATCTGAATGCATTACCCTTTAATGTAGCTGGAAACAGTTTAAGCTTCTGTGCAGTGGTAATGTAGTCATAGCTTCTACACAAAATGTCAAATTCAAACAAAAAATCATCCGGATCTTTAGTAGATAATCCATTAAAATTTCGGAGAGCTGAGAGAGGCATGTTTTTCATAGGAGCCATCCCTCATGTGGGAACATCAGAAATAGGAAAAACTAGGGTAGAAATAGTATTTTCATTGTTTACCTGATCCTCGTTGTTCTGTGGATTCTCTTGGTGGAGATCTTCTTCATTATCCCCTTGATTCTCCATATGTTCTCTTTCCCTCCACTCAATACGAATAGTGTCCCACTCTTCTTTAGTGACTATCCGACCATTGATATGA
The DNA here is from genome assembly GCA_010110895.2 of Picea sitchensis. Lineage (NCBI taxonomy): Eukaryota > Viridiplantae > Streptophyta > Pinopsida > Pinales > Pinaceae > Picea > Picea sitchensis. Next base: position 47,594 of record SNQJ01S0006046.1, read on the forward strand.
TAAACAAATTCTTCTAGATTTTCCCTGTTCCAGGCTATACTTCCTTGATCTTTAATGTTCTCCAGTGTTGCTTGCTAATTTGTTGGTGACAAATCTTCAGCTTCGAATTCATCCCTTGATGAGAACTATCTTTCGAGAAGGGGTATTTCTGCTGAATGTGGATCACATCTTCTTGGAGGATTTTCAGGGTGAAAAATGGATCCTGAAGAAGAATCTTCTCTGGCTATAATCTCATCAACAATGGTTTGTCTCCCTAGTATGTTAGAATTTCTTCCTTGACGTCCTATGGTACCTGTAAGGTTAGTATTTTGGGGGATTCATTCTCTCATTTCATGATTCATGTAGACTATTCATTTCTAGGAAGCAAAACTAATGTGCTTACCAAAATCTATAATTATCTTCCTCGGCAACGGCGCCAAAATGTTGGGCACTTTAATTGGCTAATTGAATAGAAAATCAAAGTGTTCAATATAAATTGTCAACCCAGGGAAGTCTGTTATTTCAAGATAATTGTGCATAGTCTATGCTAGATTATGAAATCATCTCTAATCTAATTGTAGTAGGGAAGTTTTTAAGAAAAACAAACATTATCACTAACACAGTTGTGCTGATACAACTGGAGTTCTACAGATTTGAAATCATAATTGCAATCTAAACTGATGAATGTATAAGAACCCTGGATTGCCTACTCTAATCTAACTTTCTAATTTTCTTTTGTAGGAAGAAGTTCTATACTATTTGCAGAAAGGAAATCTACTTATTGCAAGAAGGTACTTCACACTTTTATTTCTCGGAAACAAGATTTTAACCTAATGCAGAAAAAAGGGAAAGTAGTTCTCCAACAATGTTCAACAATCGACTTCTAATTCTCATGAGACAAGTTTATGCGCATCTAACAAGAAGAAACTAAACTATAACAATAGTTGTATTCTATAAATGTCTAACAGTTAAATCATTTGCATTTAAAACAACTAATCTAGAATTCAAAATGGAGGGGAATCGGTGAGGAAGGTGGGCCCTTTCCTTCTCACTGAATCCGCTCAAAGAAATAGGTTACAGTTTGGTAAAGGAATTCAATCCACTCTTCCATTCAATTTCCAAAAATGTCTATGTACAATAATCATTACTTTTCTTTCTCCAGTAAAAAATACTCCTTTTCATTACAAAAGCTCTACTATTTAAAGTAAGAGTCATTTAGTAGAACATAAACAAAACAGTCTTGAGAATCCCCAATTCTCAAGTTGTTTGTTTGATATCATTAATAAAAAATATAGAACTCTCCTTGATCAACATTGTGAGCCAACATATCTAATCAGCAGGTGTTGCAGCAGTTGTATAATAACAAGACTGGTGGCGTCTGTTGTAACATCTTCTAGGATTGATGGGCTTATGTTGCAGTAGTCATGTAACAACTTCCAATATTGGTGGCATCCGTTGCAACAATCATGTGACAGCTTCCAAGATTTGTGGCATCCATTGTAGTAGTCATGTAACAGCTTCAAAGATTGGCACATAGCTATAATAGCAATGAGTTTCTCGAAGTGGGTTGTTCTAAGAATTTTGATCATTAGTTAAATCATTTAATGGGTAAGATATGTGAATGTTACCAATCAAACATGCTAAGTAAATGAAAATATAAAAGTGAGATGAATAGTTCATACCTTGGGAAAAAGGGTCTTAGTACTCATTATAATAGTCATTTAGCTTAGGAATGAGAAGGTTGAATGGGCAAAAGATGTAGTGAAAAAGGGACATTTCTATGTCCTAACAGGACCCGCGAGTTTCCTCTCTCATCTCTGCATTTTTCTTCATAGCTCTCCCCCTACCCACCACACTCCCTCTCTTGCCTTTTCCACAAGATTGCTTGTGTCTCAAATTTTCAGTTCGTGGTCAAGTAGGGAAGCCTTATGGATGGGCAGTCTACCCCATCCCCTCATTAAATCTTGAGGAGGCCTTCCCACCTACCAGCCCGACTGTAATTCATTCTTGGGCCAAGGGGTTGTTGTGATCTGAGAAAATTAATTCCAGCATTATATTGGTTCGGTGGATCTTAACACAACCATTCTTGGTCCCCTCCACCACCTTTCACAAAATTTCATGGTCTTTCTTAGCACATCCCCTCTTTTAGTATTTATGAACATATAACCAGTTTCTCTTAAAATAACAAAATTTTCATTCATCGACCTTCTACACAAGGTCCATCAAATCAAATATTCACACTTTTAATTTTTCCATAGTTTATTTGCCCATATAGTTATATTTACAAACTAAGGGAAATAGGGTGTTACAATTCCCTCCCCCTTAAAGGAATATCATCCTCGATGTTCTATATATCATCATGACATGTATGTATAGGAGTAAACAAAATCGGATATGCATGTCTCATGGCATCCTCCATAGCCTACGTAGCCTCATTTGGGCCAAAGTGTTTCCACTACACCTTGATCTATGATATGGTTCAATTCTTGAGTGAGGTTTCCTTCCTGTCTAATATGCATTGGGGTTCTATTGGGAATTATCCCTCCGGCTCCACATAGATCACATACCAGTTAATTATATGATTAGCATCATGTACATATTTCTTCAATAATGAAACATGAAAAACATTTTGTGCCTTTACAGTGGGAGGAAGTGATAGCCTATAGGCTATAGGTCCCACTCTATCTAGGAATTCAAAGGGTCCACAATACTGAGGTGCCAATTTGGCACATTCTCCCATTCTTAGGAAACTCTTCCCAGGTCTAACTCTGAGACAGACATGGTCTCCGGTCTTGAACTCTCGAGGGGTTCTTTTCCTGTCAGCACAAATTTTTTGTCTATCCTGAGCAATCTTCATATTTTTCTTTATCTGAATCACTTGTTGTTCCATTTCTTTTAGCATGTTAGTTCAGATTGTAATTTTGTCCAATGGATTATTCCAACTGATTGGAATCTTACACTGTCTACCGTAGAGGGCTTCAAAAGGGCTCATCTTCAAGGATTCTTGATAACTATTGTCGTAGGAAAATTAAACCAATGGTAGGTAGTCTTACCACTTCTTAGGTTGGTATATTACATGCATCCTTAGAATGTATTCCGCTATTTGGTTCACTCTTTCTATTTTTCCATTAGTTTGAGGGTGGTATGATGTGTTGAACAACAATTTAGTCTCAAAACCAACTATTAGGGATTTCCAAAAGCTTGAAGTAAGTTTGGTGTCTCAGTTAGATATAATTTCCTTGGGCATGCCATGAAGTCTGAATATCTCCTTCATGAATATGTTAGCAATATCTATTTCCTTGCAGGTTGACTTGACAAGGACAAAATGGGAAAAATTACTCAGTTTGTCCACCACGACCATGATGACATCATTTTTCTTGGTCGACTTTGGTAATATAGTGATGAAATCCATGGAGATGGTTTCCCATTTCCATTTTGGGATTGGTAGGGGCTGTAACAATCATGTTGGATGTTGGTGTTCTGCCTTAACTTGATGGCACTCTAGGCACTTAGCTAGATAGTTAGCTATGTATTTCTTCAACCTAGGCCAATATAATTGTTTCCTAGTGGCCATGATCATCTTATGATATCCTGGGTGACCAGTATATGGTATCTTATGTAGTTCATCCATTATGAACCTCTTCAAGTCGTCACAGTTTGGAATATACAATCTATTTCTGTAAGTCAACAACGCTTCCTCGACCATCTGGTAGCCTTCATACTTCAACCCTGTACGCTCTTGTCTTAGGTATGAGGTCACGGTCTTGAAGAATGCATTTGTCTCTTGGGCATTTCTGACTCTTTTCCTAACGTCCGTTTCAAAGACACTTACTGCTTCTAGATGAATCTCTTTTATACTCCTACTAAGGGCATCAACCACCCTATTTTCCTTTCCTTTTATGTGTTTGATTTTGAAATCGAATTCAATTAGGAGAGACATCCACCTATCTTTCCTGGCATTGATTTTTGGTTGATCAAATAGGTGTCTCAATCCACAATGATCTGTCATAAGAACAAATCGTCTACCCAAGAGGTAGTGCCTCGAAATTTTTAAAGCATGTACAATGTTACCCAATTCTAGGTCATGGGTCACATAATTGATCTCATTCTCATTTAATTTCTTGGACATTTATAAAATTACATACCCCTCTTGCATAAAGACTCCTCTAAATCCTTCCTTGCAGACATCTGTACACACAAGGAAATTATTATCCGGCTCTGCAATCTTTAGCATGGGTGCATGTGTCAGGAGGTATTTCAATTCCTAATATTTTTTTTCACATTTCGATGTCCAAATGAATTTAATCCCCTTTTTTTGAAGGGTAGTGATTAGATAACCAATCTTGGAAAACCCTTTTATGAACCTTCTATAGTATCCCACCAATCCGATGAGGGATATAATATTGGATACATCTTTCGGGGTAGGCCATTCCATAATAGATCTGATCTTGTTGGGGTCTACTTCCACTCCTTCCTTAGAAATGACATGGCCTAGGTAATGGACTTTCTTTTGAAAGAAGTTGCACTTGCTAAACTTAGCGTAGAGATGATTCTCTCTTAGTACTTGAAGTACGAGTCTAAGATGTTCTTCATGCTCCTCCTTGTTCTTGGATTATCTTAGGATATCATCAATGAAACTCAATACAAATTTGTCCAGAAATTTGTTGAGTACATTCTTCATCAAGAACATAAAAGTGGCAAGGGCATTGGTTAACCCAAACGACACTATCATGAATTCATAGTGACCATACCTCGTTCTGAAGGTTGTTTTGTGGATGTCTTCATCCTTAATCTAGACTTGTTGGTAGCCAGACCTTAGGTCAATATCCAATAAGATGGATGCACCTCTCAATTGGTTGAATAGGTCATTGATTCTTGGTAAGGGGTAATTGTTATTTATGGTTTCCTTATTGAGTTGTCTATAATCTATGCACAGTCAGAGTGTCCCATATTTATTTTTCACAAATAGGACTGGCGCTCCCCACACAGATACACTGGGTTGGATGTAGCCTTTTTCCACCATCTCCTTTAGCTATAGCTTGAGCTCAACCAACTCTGGTGTGCTCATTCTATATAGCATTCTAGATGCTGGTATCGCTCCCTGTGTAGGTTCTATCAAGAAGTCAATATCCCTTCTCGGAGGTAGACCTGGTACATTTTCTGGGAATACGCCCTTGTATTCTCTTAATATGGGGTGGTCCTATAGGTTTGGTTTGTCGTCCTCAACAAATTCCAATACCTGTATGGCATATAAGGAACACCCCTTTCTGCAATACTTTTTCATTTGAAGGGTTGATATTTGCCTCATTGAGATAGGCTTCTGAATCCCTTATAGGGTTGTATTTCTCCCTTCTTTATTTACACATTCTAAAGTTTTATGATAACAGTGCAATTTGGTTTTGTAAGAAGCCAACCAATCCATACCAATCAACAAGTCATAATATCCCAGGGTAAGCATGTTAAGGGTTGCTAGGGTGGGCAATCCACCCATGATGAATTGATAGGTTGGTATGACCTCTACCACTTTTCTTTGGGTCCCAATGGATAATTGCACTAACCATGGTTTAACATGTCTAATTGGCTGCAGTTTAGACTTATCAATAGTCTGAGGGGCCACATAACTCAAATTAGAACCTGGGTCAATTAAAATAGAAACTAGATGGTCGACGATCATACCTTCGAGCTCCACCACTGAAGCTTGGTGGTCATCTTGATTAATGTATAAGGATACATAGATTCATGGAATTCTCCTAGCCACATCATTGATGGTGGTCACTTCTTGGATGTTGTAGACTTTCTTAATATTTTTTTGTCTATGTGGGCAGTCCCTCAATTTATGATCCTCTCCACAAACCCAACATTTTAAGGGTTCCTTCTTTAGGTTATTCGTCTTTCCTCGGGCTGTCTTAAAAATTTTATTTCCACTTTGAGAGGGGAATTTTTTTTGATATACACTTCTAATAGGAAGGCTCCTTCTAGAATATTTTCTATAGTTCCTGGATCTTGAGGATTTAAATCCCTTCTTCTGGAATTTCGAACTACTCCCTTTCTTCCAGTCCTCGTGAGGTCTTGTCTTATTCCCAAACTATTCATAACAATACGTCGCCTTCCAGATAGTTTCTTATAAGGTGTTTGGTTCATTGAACTCAATTCTGTCCCGATAGGTATGAGGTAACCCACTAATGAACTGTTGTATTTTTACTTTTTCATCTTTTATGTAGGTTACATACCTCAGTAGTTCAAGGAATCTATTGAAAAATTCATATATGGTGAGTTGCCCCAGCCTGAGTTCATAGAATTCCTTAGTCTTACCATCCATGTATTTCTCTAATAGATATTGCTTCCTGAAGTATTTCTCAAACTGTTTCCATGATAGTTCCTTCTCATGGAATCCTTTCACGTTCCTAAGGTCTTCCCACCAAATGGAAGCCTTTCCATTCAGGTTAAGGATGGCTATTCGAGCCTTCAAGTTTTAAGATTAATCATGGAATTTGAAGTATTTCTTTAAACCAAGCAGCCAAAATTCAACCCCTTCTCCCTTCCTAATCACTCCATCTAAAGAGGGTGCTTTGGATTTCTTGAATTCTTCAGGATCATGATTTTTGGAACCCTTACCTTTATTTCTTTTCCTTTGGGAATATGAGTTTCCTCTGCTACTAGAAGATCCTTCCGATTTTCCATCTTCCTTTCCAGAGCACTCTACTGATGAGTGTCCATTGGCTCCAGATTGGGACTTCTTCAAGGCGCTTCTCTCAGTGTGGTAACTTATGGAGTCATTTTTTTGAATCTCAGGTGGACTTCAACTTCTCTTCTTATGTCGTCGGTCCACATGACTGGTCACGGGTTTATGTTGTAGTTGCCTCTGTATGTTGGAATAGCTCTGCAACAAGACTACGTTAATTTATGTCTATTTTTGTTTCTCCTTTATTAATCTTTCATTGTCATCCTTGCAACTCTGTAATTCAGCCCTGAGGCTCCTTATAGTTTCATCCATATCTGTAGGGGTTTCCACCGCCCTCCTTTCATCATATCCTTCGTCTCTATTGTGGGAGCCATTCCCCACTTCATGACAAGTTACCATCCTTTATTCTTGAATTTTTCCCATGATTTACTAACTGCTCATGTGTTGACAAAAACACTTATTGTTAGCTAATAGTCTATTAGTTCATGAACAATACACAGTTCAATTTCTTGAATGCATATATAGAGTAGAAAGTTTCATTTGTTTCTTTAATAACATTTTTAAATAGAATTTTAAGAAAGAGGTAAGGTAGAGTGTCACTCTTTTAAAAGTACTCCAAATAGAGTTTTTTTTAAGTGACTCATTGTTATCAGACTAATCGGTAGGTGCATACAGTAACAGATCTCCCTAGATCCACATGGATCTAGAACAAAACAGGACAGGACATGACTCTTTCCCTAAATTTTGACCATTGAATTAGCTAGTAGGAAGGAACAAGTAACATACCTTTGTATCACTTCCTAGGGTCTCTGTTGCTCCTGCTTCACTCCGGTGCTCTCGTGAGGTCAAGACCAAGACAACACAAACCAACCAAAGTGAATATAGAAAAATATACTCAACTGTCAACTTATGTGTATGATCAAGGAATTACACAATAAAGTGAGAATAGATTTATGGGAAAGGGACATGCCACTGTATCATATTAATTGAAAGTAAAGATTACAACCTGATCGCCTTGA
>SNQJ01S0006046.1:64349-82589 GCA_010110895.2 Picea sitchensis
GGGGGGATAGTCGACAGTCTGATCCACACACAAGGGCAGGGTATCTAGCCCGAAATCAACTCAAAAGGATTCCACTCATCATTGTGGGTATACCTCTGAGTGATCCCCGTAATACGTGCAATCTCTACACCGATATCAACAAAGCAGGGTGAGTAACTATGCCAATATCAATGTGACCTCGTGCTTGACCCTTGTGTGAGAAGGGCTTCCCAGGACAAGATGTTGCAAATGGAATTTAACACTCCTTAACACAAGATCCTACTATGTGTTTTGTGCTTTGGAGAGTGTATCTCTCTTCCTACTCCAAAGCGCTAGCCTAGCTAAATGTTAGTGTAAGAGAGCCCTAGAAAAGAGTTACTAGGTAAATTTTACAATTGCGTAGTGTTATTAAGAGCTGTTGTTACTCAAAGGATATGGAGATGAAACTCATGTTGTATTAGAATCTGACCCAACAATGCAGGGATGAGAATGAAATATAGCAATTTTTTTTCAATGAATCCTATGTATGGGAGGGAAAGAGAAGTTTTTCGGATCAAACTTTAAACTACAAGACACAATTTCCTTTAAAATGCAAATGCAACAAATCACGCATCAATAACAAGCCTCTATTGTTTCTTTTACAATAATGTCAACAATTGATTTTCAATGTTTTCAAAAATGAAAATACTCTTGAAAGAAAAACATATGTTCACTTTTCAAAAAGGACCTACACCTTGATGGTGAGAGTGCAGAAAATAAAAAACCAATGAACAAACAATGATAAAAACGCAAACCACTCTTTCAATGGAAACAAAAATAACAAGCAAACCAAACCAGTCTTTTCAATTACATAAGAAAAGTGATCTTTCAAACAATAAGAAAAAGATAAAGACCAAGAAATCAACTTTCAACTGATCGTCGGTCCTTAACCAAATGAGCACACTCAGACTCCGAAATTAGAGAGTATAGCTATGCCAAAAAAAGTCAAGAAATGAAATTCAAGAACAAGTGACAAGAAGAGCCTTTGAAATCCTAAGACTGTTCATGCACAAGAAACGAAGAAAAGAGAACATCAATCAATGGTCCAAGAAACTCTTTTAAGGCACCTAAACTGATCTGGGCAGTTGAAGATGCAAAAACTCAAATCGAAAACTTTGAAAAAATGAGTTCGCAGGCTGGCAGTGTTACACAGTGCAAGAATAGGTGATTCTTGTAGTTAAGATTTAAGCAGAGTGCGAGAAACTTGCACTGAACCTAAAGGTAGGGTGCGAACTTAGTATGTTCTTGCAGGCTACTATGGAGTACAATGCAAGAATGTATGCAACTAGTCAAATTTTTGGAAAAAGACACAAAATTTGAAGAGGCCTCTGGATGCAGAGGGTCTATCAGGGTATCCTAAAGACTCAGAGATTGATATGAAAGGAGAAAGGTAAGACAAGAGCAAATGGCCACGGAAAAATACCAATAACCACAAGGAAAACAGGATGATCCCCAGTTGAGTCACCAATTTTGTTATCAGACTAATCAATAGGTATGGACACTAACAGATCTCCCTAGATCCACCTGGATCTAGAACAAAACAGGATAGGACATGACTCTTTCCCTAAGTTTTGGCCATTGAATTAGCTAGTAGGAAGGAACAAGTAACATACCTTTGTATCGCTTCCTAGGGTCTTTGTTTCTCCCACTTCGCTCCAGTGCTCTCGTGAGGTCAAGACCAAGACAACACAAACCAACCAAAGTGAAGATAGAAAAATATACTCAACTATCAACTTATGTGTATGATCAAGGAATTACACAATAAAGTGAGAACAACTTTATGGGAAAGGGACATGCCATTGTATCATATTAATTGAAAGTAAAGATTACAACCTGATCACCTTGATGTCGTAATCTTCCTTTCGATGGCTCTTGGCTCCAACACACACACTTTCTCAATCCTTGTATGAAGAATATCAAATCCTCTTGATAGACTTGCTAGAGTCTCCAAGATCCTATTCAAGCTAATTCCTTCGCACAATTCTTTCACCAATTCTCCAATGAATCTTGCTTAACCTTTTCCATGAGAATTCCATCAATATATAGGAAACAATGAGATGGTTACTTAGATAAGAGTGATCCCACAATATCAGGGAATCCAGTACAAGGATAACCATTTGAATGCCAACCCATTCTTCTAGAAGATTCCTTTCTAGGACCATTGAGAATTCATCTTTCTCCAAGCTTTAGAGAAGTTTCACACCCTATCTATGTTACACAATGCGAGAAGTTCGCACCCCAGCTTAAGGTAGCCTGTGAGAATGGGTCATTCTCGCACCCTGGGATACTAGCAACTTGCGAAATCTCTTCAAAAATGAGTTTACTGGGAAGAGATGAATATAAATTTTCTCGGGAGAATGTTCTTATGAGGAGCCTGAGTACACCATCATCAATACACCATCATGATGACCAAAATCATGGGTAACACTCATCCATAAGACCAAGCAGGTCAAGTGTTGTAACCATGCTCTGATACCAATTTGTAACACACCTATAATAGGGAAAAGATAAAAACAATAAATTGGCCTCCCTACAAGAACAAATCCTTTCCCTCTACGATTCCTAACTTGGGAAGTTCAACACTCATCTTGACTCTCTAGTCAAGGTTCTCTTATTCTCTAAGTAAAACAAGACATCAAGACCTGATAGTATCACCTCATAATCAAACATAGGCCCTTCTAGCTTCTAGTACAGGTCTTACGATACCCATGAAATTCCCCTTCGCGCTTCAACAAAGGCTCGAAGTTGGCATTAGCCCCTTTTTCTTGACCCCTCCTTGGATGTGACCTTGGGCAATGACCTCACACAAACACACAATTGTGGGCGTGACCAAAGGTGGTTTGAAACCAAACTAATTTTCGGCCTATAATCCTCCTCGAGCCTGCATGTGTCCTTTCTTCAAAACTGGGGTTTGGATTGTGACTCACGCTCAACTTTTTAAAGTTCACGCACCTCCGATCTTTGCAATGCTACAGGACCCTTGATCTCCCGATATTGGAGGTACTGTCGGAACTGATGGTTCAGATCTGCCCTTTTCAAATCGATGAACTAGATCTTCCCCTCCTAAATAAAAAGATGCTATCTCCTTCGTGATTCTCGACTTTGGTCTTTTCCATTCTCAAACCCTGCTTTCCTTCCTACATCAATCTTCTAGATTTGGCAATCTACAAACACCCATACTCCTAAATCAATGACCCTGCTTCTACTTTAGGTGTTTAACCTTTCAACTAGATCAATGGTCATGTGGCTCTCTTCTCGATCAACGGTCAAGATCTCCTTCATCTTATCGGACAAATTGGTAGGTGCAGACACTAACAGATCTCCCTAGATCCACCTGGATCTAGAACAAAATAGGACAAGACACGACTCTTTTTCTAAGTTGTAGTCATTGAATCTACTGATAAAAAGTAATAAGTGACATATATTTGTATTGCTTCCTTAGGTCTCTGTTGTTCCCGTTTCTCTCTAGCACTCTTGTGAAGTCAGGTCCAAGACAACACAAACCAACCAAAGTGAAGATAGAAAAGTATATTCAATGTCAACCTATGCATATGATCAAGCCATTATGCTATAAAATAAGAGTGATTTTATGGGAAAGGGACATGTTGTTGTATTATATTAATTGAAAGTAGAAGATACAACCTGAACGCCTTGATGTTGCAAGATTACTTTTAGTGACTCTTGGTTCCAACACACAAACTCACTCTGTACTTTCATGAAGAAGATCCAATTCCTCTTGATAGACCAAATAGAGTCTTCAAGCTTTTGTCCAAGCAGGGTTCTTCACACAATTCTTTCACTAATTGTTCATTCAATCTTGCTTAACCTTTTCCATGATAATCCTTTCAATATATATGAGAAGGAAGGATGGTTACATAGATGAGAATGATCCCACCAAATATGAGAAGTCAGTAGGATGCCAACCATGAGAATGCCAACTCATTTTCTAGAATATCCCCTTCTAGAACCTTCGTACTCTTCTCCTTTCCAAGCTTAAAAATAGGTTCTCACCCTATCTATGGAGAAGAATGTGAACAATTCGCACCTTAAGTGTGGGTGGCCTACGAGAATGAGGGATTCTCGCACCCTATAACATAGGCAGCCTGCAAACTCATCTTAAAAATGTGTTTTTTGGAAGAAGACAACAATCATCTTTCTCAGGCAAAAAGTCCTTGTGGGAGCCTGAACACATTACTTGTAGAGACATCACAAGAGTGACCAAAATCATGTGTAACTTTTTCATGTTTTGAGAGTCTAAAAAACCCTTTAACAAGAACTCTCCCAGTTCCTTTCTGTTAAATAAGCCCGATGAAACCTAAAAAGTGATAAACTATCACCCGTCGAACATTTTCTTCATATACTTTAACGAGTGTGAAGAGAATAAGATCGCTCAACAATCTTTTCGTTTTTATGGAGAGTGAAAAGAGCTTAAAGGATACTCCCTTAGGTTCATCATTTTCGTGTTACCATACGAGTATGAAAAGATGAGAAAAAGTATACTCGGTTATATTCTGATGTATTTTCGAGCACGAGAACGAATGAAGACTGAGCTCGAGGTTTTTCCTACGAAAACCCTAAAAAAGTAACTGTACATGCGACAAAAAGAAAAAACACCCATACTCCTTCATTTGGACTTCAAAGTTGCTATGCCTGCAGAAAACCATACTCACAAGGCTATCAGGCATTAGGTTTTGTAAGAAAAATAATATAAAGATCAATAAAAAATGGTAAAAGTGAATAAATATGGGTAAAAAGGGTTTTTACCATTTCATTGTGAGTTTGCCCAAAACTTGTCCAACATACCTCATTTTCCCTAAAATTTCTTTTCTCGATTATGGGAGGCACAAGCGACGATTCGGCAAGCCGTTTCCACTAACGAGGTAAGCTTTTTATCGTTTAACTTTTCCATGGTTCATTTTTAGTTTTTATTGGCCATTTCTTGGGTTTTGAGTCCATTTTAAGGCCCCACTATGCATTCGAGCATTCTTGCAGGCGGGCTTTGCGGGCCTTGTGAGAATCTAGGATTCTCGCAAGTGGCCATTAGGGCACCTACGAGAATCTCACACTATCCCAAAGGCTCACCTGCGAGGGTCGAAACATGGATTTTAAAGTTAATTTTTTCCCAATAAAAATCATGCAAAAGTTTGGAACAAGTTGTTAACTCTTCTCTCATGGCTCTTGTGTAGGTGTTTGACCATCACAATGTTGTAGTGGCGAGAAAGGGAACATGAGGAAGATGATGCTATTGTCAAGAATGACCCGGGTAGAGTCGCTGCCCTCTAGGACTGTGGGCTCTTGAAATTCTTCAGGATTCTAGGCATGAGGGACCAACTCAGATTGTTGGAATACCTGATCCATATGTGGGATGTGGACTAATAGTTATTTCATGTGGGATTTCATACGTTGACCCTAGATATCGAGGATATCTATTTTCTAATAGGGTTATCATGGTGTGGGTACCACGCTAGCTTGACTAGTGTCCGGGGCGACAAACTCCCTATGAGTGAGTATTGTCACTAGTACTGTGTTCCCGAGGCAGAAAGAAGAAAAGGTAATGTTGCTATTTGGGGGGTCCAAGACTTGACCCTGTGAACCATATTGTTCACTATTGCATGCATGACTGGGAGCATGGCTCCACACATGGATCTCCAGAGCTACTTCCAATATGCCATAGAGTGCACAGAGCCTCGGGTCTTCAAATGGTCGGATGCAGTTCTCCGCAGTATGAACATGCAATTGACGAAGTGCAGGACGGGTAACTTGAAGCAGTTTGGGTACAGATCACTTTTTGTGTCCTTATTCCTCGAGAGGGTCCCACTGCTGAGACTACAGGTTTATTGGGGTTTACCGGACCAACAGGATCCGAGGATGCTGAGGTGGTGCAACCTCATGGCTCAACACGTAGCAGGGCCCATCATCAAGTATAATGATTCATTTTTCGACTGGCTGTGGCCCCATATGTTGATGATTGACGAATACACATATGATGGTTTGGATTTCCAAGGGGATCTAGATTTGGCCCTGCTTGAGGATGCTCAGTGGGGTGCTTTAGGTAAGAAGTACACATTTTGTTATTTTTAAATGTTTTTTGTAATTTTTATCATATGAAATGTTTTTGTGTTTATCCAAGAACTAATCAAAAATCTCTTTTTGGTGACATAGATGTGGGGCCATATCGACCTCCAGGAATGTCTCCTATTCAACGACGAGGAGAGGCAGCTCCAGTGGCGAGATGGGATGCTGAAGACTATGAGGCAGTGGAGCAGAACTTGTTGGGGTTGACCACTGACATCCCAGATATGGCTATTGGGGGGATCCCTAGACATTACTAGTGCCATACTGTGGGTGTGTCTTAGTCTATCAGTCAAATTCTTCGTAGGGTGGCCCAATTAGTTATGTGTTATCGTGAGCGCCATCCATGATGCTATTTTGCAGAAGCCACGGGCTTCGTATCTTTGAGATTTTGGTCCTTGGATAGAAAAATTTTGTAAAAAATTTTGATCATTGTGAGACCCAAAATTGACATCCCCATTACCCTATTATACTCTTCACCTATACCTTTTTGGCCTACCTAAAGCTTGAGTGAATGACAAGAACGCTACTAATTGCCAGTAATAAGGTCATAAGGTAAAGTATGGTTAATTCATGCAATTTGTGGTTTATTGAGTTAAGGAATTAAATATTTCATGTACTAATGCTTGATTTGTCATATGTGAATCCTTGACCTCTAGATGTCTAGCGTTCCTATACCAGCTCAACTATCTAGTACCTGTGCACCAAGACTATTGTTGTCTGAATCCGGTACCAAACGCATCCGGTACTAAATCTTACTTGTTGCGATCCAGTACCAACAACATGCACTGTTATGATCTGGTACCAACGACCGTGCTTTTTCATGATCTGGTACCACCTTTTACGCTCTGTCATGATCCGGTACCATATAGCTATTACGATCCGGTACTAATATGGAAGAGCCTAATGCACTAAGTTAAGTGCCAGATCTTGCCTAAGTCAATTGGTGGACGTCTATTTGCTATGATAAGAATAGTTTGTTGATTGTCTCATCCTCATGCACTCTGTTTCATGAGGATGAAGCTAACGATGTAACCGAATGATTAAACTTAACAACTGATTGATTTGCAAATCACTTCGCCTCCTTTGTTTCATGATTCAGACTATTAAATAGCTATGGCAAGGATGGTAGAAGAGTAGGAGAGTTAGCATATCATCAATATGTAAGCAGGGTATGATAGTACAAAACATATCCTGAGTGAAAATTAATGAAAAGTCATTTTATCTCCATATTCTGATTATCTATGATTAAGAATGAGTTGAGTTGTTAAAGAGAGTTTTGATTTTATGTTTTGAAGTGTGAGTGAGAGTAATGTGTATGTTAAAAGAAAGCTTCCTTTAGAATTTAGTAGTTGATCTATTGAAGCGGCAAGGGCCCACAGCCCAACAAAGGTTAGCCTCTTCATAGATTAGCATTAGTGTTTGTTTTCAGTAGTATAAACATTGAATTAGCTAAAGCTTTAACTCTGTTAGATGATTGCAGTACAACTTAGATTAAGATTTTCATTCTATAATTTCTTAGAGATCTTTAATTGCTCTGTTTTTGCATATGCCCTATTTCTGTTCTCGTGAATTTGATTTCCTTGAATGATCATAGATGTTGGCAGCAATAGTCAAAACTACTTGGATAAGAACTATTGAAGTTCATTGTGAACCACAATAGAACCAACATATTGACTATTGAACTACCCATGCTATGTTGATTGATGTGTGATTTCCTTTCAGAAAGTGTTGATTGCATAGTTAGTTTTTTGGGTCAGACATCAGAGTTGATCTATCAAACCAATTCCATCTCATACTTGCATGTGCCATAATGGAATAGATAGCCTCTCTGTGAAAGACAACCAAAGTACATTGTAGTTTGCTATTTTGATTTGTTTCCAACATACATAATCTAGTTTGATTCTATACTTGTGACATTAGAAACTACCTTTCTTACTGGTGTCTTCTAACTCTGTTGATTACAAATCCTAGATTGATAATTAATGAGTGCATTATATTAGACATATAAGTAGCACACCATTTTCGTGCCGTTACCGGGGAGTTGCAAACAGTAGGAAGTAATTTTTAGCTTGGATTGTTTGCATAAATTTTAATGTTTTTAAAAGGCTTCTTGAGGGAGGAGGATAAAACATTTAAGAGATGAGTGAAGAGCCACGCGTCCACTAGAGTGGGGTTCTTCGAATCCAGGTTGCCTTCTTTCCTTCTAGATAGAATTGGGATTTCAATTCAGCTAAAGAATCAAATATCCATTTTATGGATAGATATAAAGATAACAAGGGTAGATATGTAAGCTCCAAAGATTCAGAAACAAACCCCCCCACTAATCCAATTGACATTGGTGCAGGAAAAATTCCACCAACAAAAAATTCAAGGGGAGCCAGCGAGGATCCAGAAAGAGAACCTAAAATGAAAGAATTAGTATTGGGACAGGAAGAACATGAGTCTGCTGAACATTCAAGAGACACAAAAAATCCAGTTTCTGAACCATCCATCAGGAGAATGGTAGAAGAAGAAGGAAATGCAGCTACAGAGACTAACTTTGGGTTTCCATTCTTGGATATTTCCAGAAACATCAACATGAAGAATATCCCATTATCATCATTACCCACTTTCAGAGGTATGTCAACTGAAGATCCAAATTTATTTTTATTCGAATTTGACATATTATGTAGAAGCTATGACTACTCAGACGATGCCCAAAAACTTAAGCTTTTTCCTACTACAATGAAAGATTCAGCCTTAAGATGGTTCATGAGCTTAGGAGAAAATACAATCCTTTCTTGGGATCAAATGAAAGACACATTTTTATGAAAATTCCAAGACTATTGTAATGATAATGTTAAAAACGACATTTTTAAAATGCATCAAATAGAAGATGAAATGATTAAAGAATACTTAGAAAGGTTCTTATACAACTATCAAAATTCAAAACTATTCACCTCAGACCCAACTGTAGTAAGAACTGTATTCTTGAAAGGTCTTAGGGATGATTGCATAGAAGTCTTAAACTTGTTGATTTCAGGAGATGTACACCTAAAACCTTTTTCAGAAATTGCAGATTACTGTAGGAGATATGCAAGAGGACAAGCTAAAATAGGCAAAGGACCAAGAGATCCTTTTAGCAGAAATACAAAACAAAGTTCAGGGACTGTCACCAGAACTGAGTTAGGAAACTTATTGGAGAACTTTAAAAAAAACATCTTGAGCACAATAAGTAACCAATTAGATACTCTGAAACTAAAAAAGAAACAAGAAGAAAATGCTTTAGCAATATTTTGTCATAGATGCCGAAAGAAGCACAACAACGAGAAAGAATGTTGATTAAATGTCATAGAAATTTGTGGTCTGTGTACACTAGAACACCCCACATCTGAGTGTCCAACCTTGCTTGAACTACAAGCCATGTATAGGGGAGGAGGAGTCTCACAAAAAAAACCATACCCTTCTAGAATGCCTTGGAGAGCCCAATATCCTAATACATTTGATGATCCTAATACACAATATCAACAACAACAATGGGGTACTTCCCTAATGACTTATCCACAATAGAAACCTCAACAAACTCATCCTTGACAACAAGGTTGGAGGGGACCTATGTATGGAAATCCCTCTTACCCTACATATCCACAGTACCCTACAAACATTTCCCAATTACTACCTGGATTCAATCCACCACAGATGCAAGATTTACTCCCACCTCCTTTACAACAACAATTTACAACCCCCTTGAATCCTAATCAACAACAACAAGTATCTATAAATCCCAATCAACAACCACAAAACCAAGCTGCCCACAATCCACCGAGACCAACAACAATCCCTGCCCAGCTAGTCCCTAACCCTAATAATCGACCCACCCACCCTATGTAGAATACAAAAGTTCAAACCTTTCCCACCTATAAAATTCAACTATGATCAGGGAAAGTTGTAAACCAATCAAATCCCGCAGTAATAATTCAGGAAGAAAATAATATTTCTGAGGAAGAAAACACTCAAACCACTCCTACAGAAGAAGAGGCATCTCCTCCTATCCCAATCACTTATTAGTCTATATGAGTACCCCAACAAATTAATCTTCCACCTTACCCCGAAAGACTATTAGTGAAGAAACCCAACCCACCCTTGCACAGAGATATAGAAGATGAATTACGAAATGTGTGCATAAAAATACCTTTGCTACAAGCTATTAAGGATATCCGTATATACACCAAAATTATAAGGGATCTTTGCATTAAGAAACCAGGAAGGAAGAAGAGGGAACTTCCCCTTGTTCAGGTAGTGGGACAATTATCTAAATTCATTTATGAAATTCCATACAAATATAATGACCTTGGAAACCCAGTTGTCACTGTTCAAATTAATGGTATTTCTCTACCAAATACACTCATTTATTTGGGTGCATCTATTAATGTAATTCCTTTTGACACTATGTAGAAGCTCCAAATCAACCAATTAAGACCAACCCAAACCATGATCGAGTTGGCAGATAAGTCAGTCATTAGCCCTGCAGGAAGTCTAGATGATGTCACAATCACTCTAGCTTCTTGGGAATATCCAATAGAGTTTTTAGTCATCTATTCTAAATAATCCTCCAAACTAGGACACCCTGTGGTTCTTGGCCACCCTTGGCTGGCCATAGCAAATGCCTTTATCAGCTGTCAGTCTGATGAGATGACTATATCCAATGGCACACATAGCCAAAAACTTGTCCTCTTCCCTCCTGCCCAACTGGCACAGGAAATACCTATTTGGTTAGAAAACCCTTATGGAGAGGAATATTGCATCAGACCTCTATTAAAACTTGAACAAGTAAGAGGAATACACAAACAATCATATGAAAAAGTCTTAAGCTTATTTTTGGCTGACACAAATTGCATTGAATATCCAAGGTCTTTTGCAGAATTGTCACATATTTTTAGTTTTGAATTTCAACAAACTTGGCACCCTGATATCACTCAATTATACGCTTTATCACCAGCCCCCTCAGATAAGGAAGAAACTACTGAACTTGTTGATATTTTCCTAGGAAAACCTTTGTATATCAACTCTATTTTGGAACCAAAACAAAAGACACAAGTGATTGAAATGCTCCGAAGACAATTTGATGCCTTTGCATGGGATTATGTAGACATGAAAGGAATTCACCCTAACACATGCACACATCATATCTACACTAATGACCAAATTAGACCGGTTAGATAGCCTCAGCAAAGGATGAATCCAACCCTTAAAGATATTGTAAATGAGGAATTGAAAAAACTCCTTCGAGCCAATCTCATATACCCCATTTCAGATAGTCAATGGGTATCTCCACTTGTCATAGTTCCCAAGAAAAATGGTAATTGGAGGATATGTGTAGACTTCCGGGAGTTAAACAAAGCCACCCATAGGGATTACTTTCCCTTACCATTTATCGATCAGGTGCTAGATACCCTGTCCAGAAAGAAGTATTTTTTGTTCTTGGGTGGGTTTAGTGGTTACAACCAAATACAAATAGCACTCGAAGACTAGGAGAAGACCACTTTCACCTGCCCTTGGGGAACATATTCTTATAGGGTGCTCCCTTTCGGACTTTGTAATGCCCCAACCACTTTTCAAAGAGCTAACCTAGCCATTTTCTTTGACTTGACCAATGATTGTGTGGAATTCTACATGGATGGCTTTACAGTCCATGGACAAGACTTCCAGGAAGCATTGGACAGTTTAGAAAAAGTCTTGATTAGGTATAAGGAAACTAAATTTTCTTTAAGTAATGAAAAATAAAAAATGATACTCACTGAAGGTATTGTTTTAGGACATCACATTTCCCATTCTGGCATGAGAGTTGATCCAGCAAAAATTTATATCATCACACAATCAGAATACCTTCCTCACAAAAGGAAGTCTGCA
The DNA here is from genome assembly GCA_010110895.2 of Picea sitchensis. Classification (NCBI taxonomy): domain Eukaryota; kingdom Viridiplantae; phylum Streptophyta; class Pinopsida; order Pinales; family Pinaceae; genus Picea; species Picea sitchensis. The sequence continues at coordinate 76,332 of SNQJ01S0006046.1, forward strand.
GCTTTTTAGAACATGCTGGCTACTATAGAAGATTCATTCTGAATTTTACAAGCCTAGCTACCCATTTATTTAAATTATTATCCAAATAAGATGAATTTAAGTGTGATGATGAATGCCAAATATCTTTTGAAATTCTAAAACATAAATTTTCAACTACCTTTGTATTAAGAGGACCAAATTGGTCCCTTCCTTTTCATATCTGTACCAATGCCTCAGACACAACCCTTGGGGTAGTCCTTGGAAAAAGAGAAAATCAAGTGCCCTATGCTATTTACTTTGTTAGTAAAAATATGTCTCCAGCTGAAGTTAATTATACGGTCACAGAAAAAGAATTGCTAGATGTAGTCCATGCTATCAATAAATTTAGACATTATATTACACGATATCAAGCTTGTGTACACACTGATCATTCATCCATCCAATTCTTAATGAACAAACCTGTAACAAATCCTAGAGTTACACGATGGCTCTTATTATTACAAGAATTTATATGAACATTATTGATAGACCTGGTAAAGATAATCTTGTGGTCGATTTCTTATCTACAATGATTCATCTGGGAGATAATGCACCAGTAGAAGATACTTTTCCTGATGAAAATTTATTTGATATTTCTACATTCACTCCATGGTATGCAGATGTTGCTAACTATCTTGTGATAGGGAAGATGCCTAAAAAAATTTCTCCTAGAGAAAAATAGAAAGTAATTCAACTAAGTGAAAATTACATGTGGCACAATGATTGCCTCTACAAAACAGGACCAGATTTGGTGATTAGGAGATGTGTAAGAGAATATGAAATTCATGATATTTTACAAGATTTCCATGATGGCCCTTGTGGAGGACACTTCATAGACAAAAGGACTTCTTACAAAGTTCTACAATCAGGTTACTACTGGCCCCATATTTTCAGAGATGATAAAACCTATGTATCCAATTGTGATGAATGCCAATGAATGGGTAAGCCTACTGCACGAGATCAAATGCCACTTCAAGCCCAATTAGTCATTGAACCATTTGAGAAATGGGCATTAGATTTTGTAGGGACCATTAACCCTGCATCTAAAAAGAAAAATTATATACTTGTATGCACTGACAATGTGACTAAATGGGTTGAAGCAAAGGCTTTACCGACTGCAAGTGAACAATCAGTGGTAGATTTTCTTTTTAATTATATCTTTACTAGATTTGGTGTACCATGAGAAATTGTGACTGATCAGGGAACTCAATTCACCTCTCATCTAGTCAAAGCTGTTACAGAATAGTACCAAATCAAACACAGGAAATCTACACCCTAACATCCACAAGCAAATGGACAAGTAGAATCCACCAACAAAGTTATTGAGTCCATTCTTACCAAAACAGTACATCTGCACCATAAGGATTGGGCTGACAGATTATTAGAAGCCTTATGGGCTTATAGAATCACCTGGAGGAATACAACAAGACATACACCCTATGAGTTAGTGTATGGGAAGCAGGTGCTTCTTCCTATAGAATTTCAGATCAAAACCTTCAGGACTGCAGTACAAGTTGGCATGAACTTGGATGAATCCCAACAACAAAGACTCTTACATCTTAATGAGTTGGATGAAACCAGGCAGGAAGCACTTCAAAGGACTACCCTCATTCAAGAATAGAGAACAAAATTGCATGAAAAGTATCTTAAAAAAAAAAATTTCAACAAGGAGATTGGGCCCTATTGTATGGCAGCAGATTCAAGAACTTTAAAGGTAAGTTAACCACCTGTTGGATGGGACCTTACGAAATTGACACTATCTACGATAATGGTTCAATCAAGATAAAGACAATTGATGAACAATAGACACCACTACTTGTGAATGGTCATCGGTTGCGAGTTTACAACAAACCTATGTCAAAAGAAGAATTTATGACTCGTATACTACAAAATTCAGACATGCAGATGATCAGTAAGGAAGGAGATCCTCCTACTGACCCACATTGATTGATTGGTTTATTTGAAACTTTTTGTACATAGGTGTGGATCGAATTTTGTTAATAAGCTGAAGGTAACAAAAGACTCTTACCTCCTTTTGTTTTACTTTCACAAATTTTCTTTTCTTTTGTAAGAAAATTTTTATAATCTATTTGATCCTTCATGAACTTTCTAAACATCAGTTGTAGGCATCAACAATATTCTGTTTTGTTTTGGTACCAAAAATCTTGTTCTGGTCCAGTACCAGTCTGGTACCAGAGTCTGTCCTTCTATAGTACTATCAAGACATATTGACAAAGAATATTTCAAAATCTTATGTCAATTAATTTGAAGTATGAAGCCATGCAACAACCACTTAAGATGGAACCATGAAGCCAAAAGCACTATCAAATGGAAACCCTTCTGTTGACAACTAAAGGGAAGTATTTTAATTTCTTTTGGTTCTGTTGCTGAGAAGTATTTTAATTTCTTTTGGTTCTGTTGCTGGGAAGAACTTTAATTTCTTTTGGTTCTGTTGCTTAAAAATAAAATAAAAAGAGGGACACAATCTTTACCTATGATAACCATAATCCACTTTAAAGACTAGAAGTTTCCTTTACCCAGTATTTTAGCATGATTTAAAGAGAAAAATATATATTAGCCTATAAGCAACTATCTCACCCTAACCAGACTTCAATAGTATTCATTGGATTATCTTATTAACAAGTGACATATGATTATATGAACACTCTCTACCATGGGCACACTACCAAAACTTTTATGGCAGAGGATGTACCAGTACCCTAAGGAAACTTTAGGTCATTCTCTTATGGACAACTTCAGACAAAATTATACATATGGATCACTCTAAAGAAATAATGTGCCTAAAAGCTTATTTTTCCTTCAGACAAATCTTTAAAAGACATACAATAGAAGAGTATATGCCTTCCAACCCAATACCATCCCACCCTGTAAAAAGGTTTTCAGACGAGCTTCCCCTGTCACCGTGCAAAGCACTCTTTAAATACAAACCAAAATAGGTGACAATGGACAAGAAGCCTCTGATGGAAAAAGGGTTTCAGAGACTAACCCGTCGGGATACTGAACAAGTCTGTTGGCAGCAGGTACCGATCTGTGGTATGACTAGGCAAACCCATCAGGGTACTGAACAGGCCTATTAGCAATGGGGCATTCTGCCTGGGGAAGGCACCTCTCACTAATTATCACAACTACCCCACCTTTGCTGGTAGTGGGTTCTGGTTGCAAAATGTCTCATCTATATTTGTTTGACTGAAAAATACACTTTTTTCCATCTAAAACAAAAAGAGTAAAGGTCATTATTAGCTTTCATGAGATACAAAACTCCAGATTAATTAGCAACATAATGTCCATTTGAAAATCACCCTAAGTCAACTTACCAGTCTAACATCTAAAGCCTACACTATCTAAGAAGGAATATTCTAAAGATTGGAGCCCTAACTAGGGAGTCTAATCTACTTATATTGTGAAATTTATCTATAACAACCAATGATAGTAAATCTTTGAAGCAAGTTAGGTGGGATCTGTTCTTCTAGCAAACATATATGTATTCCCTTGTTTCACTGCTGAATGCTACCTTTGTCAATACTCCATTAAAAGAAGGGAAATTTCATTTTTGGCATGAGATGCAAACATATATGTATTCCCCTGTTTCACTGTTGAATGCTACTTCTGTCAATAATGCATTACAAAAGGGGCACTTTCATTTTTAGCATGAGATCGTATGATAAGTGATAAGTTGTACTTCTAAAATTTGATTGATTTCTTTTTACTCATGTCATCTTTTCTCCGTTATGATATCAAATGTTTAATCTTCTTGCCTACAGATATACACCATATTTGGCATGGGGGAAGGTCAAAGAGCCCCTTCAGAATTCTTTTCTAGACTTACATGATCACCTTGCACAACCAAATACAAAATAAGATAAGAACATTAGAAGTACAGGACATTCCCGTACCAAGTTTTCAAGAAGCTTCAGCCTAAAAGGATGAATTTTGACAATTTACAAGCAGTCACACATGTTATGGGTATCAATCATACAAAGGTGAAAGCAAAGGTAACATGGTATTTATTTTCCTATGCTCATAAAACTACAATAAGTATGAAAATCTATACTAGATCTTATGACCTTAGTATTAAATCCATGCACCTATCCCTCATACCCATATACCTAAACCTAATTAATCCTCTCATAGCTTGTGAACATCGTTAAAGGTAAAAATCATATCAAAATATGAAGCATGCATAACAATGATAAGCCACAAATATATTTCATCAAGCAAATTCATGAACCTATCTTATACCATGAACAACGATCCAAAATTACTTTCACCACCCAAACGTCCAATCACCTATCCCAAAATGATGCCTTGAACACTCGACGTCTTATCCTCATCATTACAGTAATGGGTAGAAATTAAATGGATTATCTGGTGGCGAAGCCATCCAGTTATGCCTCATTTGGTCATAATTTTTCCTTACAACACCCTCACTTAAACTTACCATTCGCAACACCATCACCGTACTTCCCCCTGTCGTGAGATTTTCTCCAGTCCCAAGCTTGCTCCTTTCCAGTACCAAACCCTTCATCAATTAACTAAACCCTTGTGCTATAGCCAGATCCTTTTCTCAACTTATAACGATGGTTGTTACTAGACACGAACCGATTTTCCAAATTTATAGGGAAACCGAGGAGTACCAATTATGTCAAGAAAAATATGCTAGATTGGGGTGGATAGCATTTCTGGAAAAATTTACAGGCTGACACAAGAAGATTTCTCAGGAATTTATACACAGCTATGCTGGAGAGAGCACACATATAGACAATTTACAATTGATAATCAACGAAGCAACCTTAAGGGAGGTCACAAGACTACCAAGCAGGGGAGCTAAATAATTCAAAGGTGTAGGAATTAACAAAGAAATGTGCCAACAATTCTTGAAGGTTGATCATCAACAACCTGACTAGAAGAAGGGGATCCCTAGGAACTACATCAAAGAAGAATATCATCGAATGATTACCAGTCTTCAACGATTTGTCACCTGTGAAGGAAGGTATGCCGTGACCTTCATCTATCATCTTAGGCTCCCATTACATTTTGAAGGAGGCCCTAAAATCGATTTTCCATATTTTCTATGGATGAGTTTGAATAAAATGGTAAGAGGTGTTAAATCCATCTCCAAAGTAGAGAAGACTAGCATTTACCATCAAGGTCTCATTAAAATGCTAGTTTTACATGAGCTTAGGAAACAAAGGATTAGTTGGAAAACCCTTATCATACAACACCTTCCCACATAAAACAAATCTATGGAAGAAACCCAACATACTCCAAATAAAAGTAAGGAACCCCAAGAGAAAAATAACAAGAAGGATAAGACAACTCCACCATCATCTAGGGCAGTAAGCCAACATGAAAAAGTAGGGTCCTCTTCCATAGTCAACAAGAATTCTAAAATATCTAAATCAAAAGGTAAAAACAAATTAGTTGAGGAGACTTCCATGGTGGCAGTTGAGAAAGAGGGCATCAGACAAAAATGATGAAGAAAGGGAAGAATAGCTTAGAAACTAAAAGTAAGTAGTTTGTGGCACAACCCCCTTGTCACCATTTCACAATTAGAGAAGAAGAAAAGGAAGCCTATGAGCATCCCTGATCCAGTACCTCCTTGCAAAATAACTACGAGGAGAATGGCAAGGAAGGGAAAAACAATAGTCAGTCCTCATACACTAGAAGATCCAATTGACCTTACCTCCCCTTCTGAGGATTTAACAATCCAAGATGACATCCCTAGTTTGAACGAGGAGCAAGACACTATTACTTTATGTGGGATGAGGGAGGAAGTTGAGGAAAGGGAGTGCACCTAGCTAGCAATTGTAGAATCAACAAAGAACTTGACAAAAGAACAAATGAAGGAAAGGATTGGGGAATTGCAAAAACAAAATCAGGAACTCCAACAGGAAGTAAAGGAATATCAACTCTTGGACATATATATCAAAAAAGAAAATGAGCAATTGAAAGAAACCAACCAACAAATTCAAGACGACCATGAAGAGACTTCTAACAAGCTCAAGAAGGTATTATGACTCTTACAATATGTTAGGGTCATCAAAAGGGAGATGAGAGAAGAATCTTTAGCCATTAACATCATTGATCCACCAAAGTAAAGAACACAGTCTCAAGCTTTGAAAAAAAATTTGGGTTTTTTTTTTAGTTGCATGAGGACATGCAATGATTTTGGCATGGGGGAATGTTGAGACTTGAAATTGACATCCCCATTACCCTATT
>SNQJ01S0006046.1:82639-113536 GCA_010110895.2 Picea sitchensis
TAAGGTCATAAGGTAAAGTATGGTTAATTCATGCAATTTGTGGTTTATTGAGTTAAGGAATTAAATATTTCATGTACTAATGCTCGATTTGTCATATGTGAATCCTTGACCTCTAGATGTCTAGCGTTCCTATACCAGCTCAGTTATCCGGTACCTGTGCACCAAGACTATTGTTGCCCGAATCCGGTACCAAACACATCCGATACTAAATCTTACCTGTTGTGATCCGGTACCAACAACATGCACTGTTATGATCTGGTACCAATGGCCACGCTCTGTCATGATCCGGTACCACCTTTTACGCTCTGTCATGATCCGGTACCATCTACCTCTTATGATTCGGTACTAATATGGAAGAGCCTAATGCACTAAGTGCTCGTGTAAGTCAATTGGTGGACATATATTTTCTATGGTAAGAATATTTTGTGGATTGCCTCATCCTCATGCCCTTCGTGTCATGAGGATGAAGTTAAAGATGTAACCGAATGATTAAACTTAACAACTGATTTAATTGCAAATTACTTCGCCTCCTTGTGTTTCACGATTCAGACTATTAAATAGTCATGGCAAGGATGGTAGAAGAGTAGGAGAGTTAGCATATCATCAATATGTAAGCAACGTATGATAATACAAAACATATCCTGAGTGAAAATTAATGGAAAGTCATTTTATCTCCATATTCTGATTATCTATGATTAATAATGAGTTGAGTTGTTAAAGAGAGTTTTGATTTTATGTTTTGAAGTGTGAGTGAGAGTAATGTGTATGTTAAAATCAAGCTTCCTGTAGACTTCAGTCGCTGACCTGTTGAAGCAGCAAGGGCCCACTGCCCAACAAAGGTCATCCTCTTCGTATATTATCATTAGTGTTTGTTTTCAGTAGTATAAACATTGAATTAGTTAAAAATTTAACTCTGTTAGATGATAGCAGTACAACTTAGATTAAGATTTCCATTCTATAATTGCTTAGAGATCTTTAATTGCTCTATTTTTGCATATGTCGTGTTTCTGTTCTCATGAATTTGATTTCCTTGAGTGATCATAGATGTTGGCAGCAATAGTCAAAACCACTTGGATAAGAACTAGTGAAGTTCATTGTGAACCACAACAAAACCAACATATTGACTATTGAACTACCCATGCTATGCTGATTGATGTGTGATTTCCTTTCAGAAAGTGTGGATTGCATAGTTAGTTTTCTGGGTCAAACATCAGAGTTGATCTATCAAACCAATTCCATCTCATACTTGCATGTGCCATAATGGAATAGATAACCTCTCTATGAAGACAACCAAAGTACATTGTAGTTTGCTATTTTGATTTGTTTCTAGCATACATAATCTAGTTTGATTCTATACTCGTGACATTAGAAATTACCTTTCTTACTCATGTCTTGTAACTCTATTGATTACGAATCCCGGATTGATAATTAATGAGTGCATTATATTAGACATATAAGTAGCACAACAATCGTTATATACATATATACGGCTTCTACCGGCTTATCTTGTGTTGTGTTATGTAATGTGTGAATGGTTTATAAATGGCCCAAATGTCTGTCTAACACATAGTTAGCTAATGCATCAATCAATGTATTTAGACATCTAGGAATGTGTTGATACTCAATATAATCGAAATAACGTTCCAAGAGGTGAATTCATAAATATACCCGTAACAAAGTAGGACTTCGAATGGCATAGACATTACTTAGCTGTAGTAATACTAGCTATGAATCAAGTCGTATAACCAGGTGGTGGATACCAAGGGAAATAACATCAATCAACAATTCAACAATGGCACTATATTCTGCAATATTATTGGTTGCACAACCAAGGCACACACCTCGCAGACTAATAAGTTCGTTTATAGGTACGTAAATTACCCACGTAGAAAAAGCAAGGTTCTGAGTACTACAACTAGCACCATCGATGAAGCCAATGTGGGGTAGTGAAGACTCTGACATATGGAAACCAAGCACAATGTAACATAAGCGGTCGAGGGAAGAGACCAAATAACAAAAAAGCATACTACAGTAACACACAAAAAGTATGATACAATAAAATACAAGCACTCATGCACAGGTGATCTTAGGCATAGTACTTCTTTAAGTAAAACCCATTTCTAGGTTCATTCAAAGGGATACCGTTGTAGTCTACCCACTCGTAAGATCCTTTCTCCAAAACTTGTCTGACGATATAAGGACCTCGCAACATAGCTTCAAATTTTCTGGCTCCTAGCATATCCAGATCTTGTTCGTAAAGAAGAACCAGATCACCTTTGGAGAAAACGTGTGGCCTGACATGTTTTTCAAATTGGGCTTTGATGCATTTCCTTTGGGCTTCTATAACCAGGGTGGCATCGTGATGGGTTTCGTCTAATTGCATGAGATACAATAGACATTATTTTTTGGCATAAGTGTTTGGGATAAGTTTGAAGGCTAGTTTTAGGAAGGGTATCTAACATTCAATTGGCAAGATGGCTTCTAGACCATAAACTAGCTAGAATGGTGTAAACTTGGTAGAAGACTTAATAGACATCCGGTAAGCCCACAATGCTGAAAACAACATTGTGTGACAATTCATTTTGTGAATCCCTATCATTCGTCGAAGCATGGTAATGAGGACCTTTTTTATTTCTTTGACTTGGCCGTTGGATTGTGGGTAATAGGGTGTTGAGTTTTCATGGAAAAGACCCAACTTTTCAGTGAGTTCGGACAACATGAAGTTTCTAAAGTGGCTACCATGATCAGTAATGATAGCTTGAGGAACACCAAAACAAGCAATGATGTGATTGAATATGAATAATGTTGCAGTCCTTCCGGTATTATCGAATGTTGGCATTGCCTCGGCCCATTTTGTAAAATAATCTACAACTACAATAATGTATCCATGCCCCCTGACTGAGTGAGGGTGACATGTCATGAAATCGATACCCCATTTTGCAAAGGGACCAACGGAGAGCACAGGGTGTAGAGGAGCAAGGTGTGATCATATTTTATTGCTGTAGGAATGGCAAGCGTGGAGTTTTTTGATGGCAACGATACAATCATTGAATAAAGAAGGCCAAAAATACCTTGCTTGTAAGATCTTCTGGGAAGTAGAATACCCAGACATGTGACCACCACAGGCTCCAGAATGGAAGTCATTGAGGGCTTTCTCAGCTTTGTCAAATGTGAGGCAGTGTCGAAAAATGGAGTCAATCCCATGATGATAAAGAGAATCATCGAGGATAATATACTGACGCGCTTGGTAGCGTAATTGATGGCGGTCAGTGCTAGACAAATTGGGCTGGAAACTATGGGTTTGGAGATATATGATGATATCTCCATACCAAAGGTCATCTAAACTAATCAGGAAAAGGGATTCATCAGGTAATGAATCGGCTGCTACATTTTCCGTTTCAGAGCAGGGAAGGTTTCATATCAACTCGACAAACACCAAGGATTTCTTGGACTTAGCGCATTTGAATTCTAAGTCCAACTCCTGGAGTATTATGATCCATTTGGAGTATTTTCCCCCTAGAAATTGGCATGTAAGAATGTGTTGCATAAGGTTGCAGTTAGAAATTACCATAGTCTCACGAGAGAGGATATAGTGTCGGAAACGTTGAACAACTTGGATGGTTTCCAAGGCTAGTTTTTCAACATGTAAATACTTGGTTTTGGTAGTTGTGAGACTCCGAATCAAGTAATAAATGACATGTTCGTCATGAGAATTATCCTCCTGGACGAGAGCCATAGTGATGGTATAGTCCTAGGCTACGAGGTAAAGGAAATAATCCTGACTATAATTAGGTGGGGAGAGTAGTAGGGTATGTGTCAAAGACAATTTGAAATATTCAAAATATTTGTTGGTAGTGGTATCCCATATGAACTCAGAAACTTTCTTGAGTAGTCACGTAAATCCAAGAGTTAGCTCAACATAGCTTGGGATGAAGCGACGGGGAAAGTTTTCCTTCCCTTGCAAACTTTGTAACTGGCAAAGTGAGGAAGGAGGAGGGAGATTGAGAATCACCTCGACCTTCAAAGGATCTACCCTGATCCCTTGATGTGAAATAATAAAGCCTAGAAGTCAGCTAGATTCTATGCAGAAAACAAATTTGTGTGGATTCAAACATATATGGTAAAACTGACATCGAAGGAAAATGGCATGGAGGTGTATTGGATGATCTACACGGTGCATGGAATGAGCAGGTAAGTCACCAAGATATGGCTGCACAATGCACTTTATGTCATGAAAGGCATAAGACATAGCATGTTGAATATTTCCACTGGCATTCTTTAAACCGAATGGGAGTTTCGGATAGGCGAAAGTGCCCCAAGGACAAATAAAAGAGGTCTTGTGTTGGTCCACTGGTATGATATTGATTTGATTATATCTGGAGAAACCATCCATCAGAGAGAACATTTCACTTCCATCACAATCCTTGACAATCTGGTCAATGAAGGGGGTAGGAAAGTTGTCTTTACGACAAGATTTGTTAATGTCCCTATAATCAACGCACACGTGGATTTTGCCTTGTTTCTTATCAATTGGAACAAGATTGGAAACCCAGTCAGTTAGAGCCATCGGGTAAATGAAGCCAACCTTAAGAAGTTTCTCAACTTCAAGCTTGATAGCAGCTGCTTTACGTGGGTGGACCGAACGAAGTTGTTGCCGAACGGGTTTAGCGTCTGGGTATGTCTTAATCTCATGTATCACAATGCCTGGGTCAATACCTGACATTTTTTCATAGCTCCAGGAGAAGACATAAAAAAATTCTTGGAAAAGAGACTTGTAGGTGACAACTTCTTCATGGGAACACGAAGCTTCGATATGCACATTTTCAACAATTCCAGGTGTTATGGATATGTCAAGGGGGATGGTGGGTGAGATATTACTTAAGTTCCCTTCATAGAATAGATCATGTGTAGACTCGAGAACGGTAGAAATGATGACAATGGTTGACGAGGTTGATATTTGTTGGTAACCATCAATGGTGTGTTGTTCCACGAAGAGGATGGAACGATGATGTCCATCGTCCCAAGGGGTGTCTTCCATGGACATAACAGACATAATCATCTCGTCCATGGGAAAAATGACGCGGAATGGATCTGGAGATAAATCACCAAGAGAGGGGGTAGCAATGGTTGTTGATTGAATGGCTTGATAAGCGGATTTGATTGGACTCAAAGGAATTTCATCACCGTAATGAAGATGATCGCCTAGGATAGGTACCATCCATGGGTTGTAAGATGCAGGGGTCTCGTGAATAGAGGTGGATATCATGTTGATTGAGGCAAAAAACAGATGTGGAACATCGAGTGGTGGTATGGGGAAAGTACCCATTAACGAGGAATCTTTAATATGACCCACACTGACGTTCTCGTATCCAGGGGGTTTGCAATGAACGGTACGTTGCCGGTATGTGTATCAGAGTGGAAGAAGGCCAATTGGTCGATGGTCACTACTTTTCCTTGATGTGGTAAAAATATGACGTGGAAAAGAGTCGACACAACTGCACACATGGAATCGATCCAACTACGACCACATAGAAGGTTGTAATCGAGAGGAGCGTCAAAGACTTCCACTTCAACTTGGACCATTTTTCCTTCTAATGTAATAGGAAACGAAGGGAGGACATTGTAAGGCTTAAAACTAGAGCCATTGAAGGCTTTGAGTGTGTTGTGGGATTCAGTCAAAGGAGGAGATCCGATGGCTTTCCAGTAGGTAATAGACATGACACACGTTGAGGCACCCTCATCAACAACTGTCCTACAAATTTTTTTGTTGGAGACAATAACTTGTATCTGGAATGGGAGTTGAGGGGGTAGCATTGGAATGTGATATTCCAAGTCAAAAAGTATTAAATTCATATCTGTAAGTTCGATTCCACCAATAGCTTTCAACAGTGCCTTCCGTTGTATGGGACAACTTTGAAGGACTTCAAGGGCTGACATCACGGATGGTGCCTGGGCCAGATCTTGAACAATACCGTAGTTCTGGGTAGCACGTGCAGGAGGATTGAAAGCCAATTTCCGAACGACACCCTTTGGAGGAGGGCGAAGAAATGTGTCCAGGATTGGTCATTCGAGATGAATATGACCATTGGTAGGTGGAGTCGGGGGAGATGGTTGGACCACCGAAGGAGGTATTACATCGACCTTCTCTTTGGAGGAAGAATAATCTTTGTCTCGAGTGGTAAGTGTGATGTCATTCTTCTTTGAATCACCTTTACACATTAAGACATAGGATGTATTGGAGGGGGAAGGTTGGTCATGAATGACCAATTGGGTATGTTACTGAGAAGGGAATGGTTGTGACAATATGACCGGAGTGGGGGGTTTTGTGGTCCCTTGAAGGAACTTAGTAACCTCGACTCATCATGGACAATACTTAGTGTAGTGATCATCACCATAGATAAGACAAGGGTATCGAGGTTTGCGCTTATCCCTATTCTGAATAGGTGGTGTTTTGGTTTTCTCAGTTTGTGGATTATTTTTATCCTCCTTGGTCTTACCCTTTCCTTTTTTGGATTTATTTTTGCCGGCAGGGGTAGATTGAACAGAATTTGCCTTAGAAGTCTTGCCAATGGGAGGGGTAGGAGACAGAGCATTTTGAACATTAGAATAAATGGGTTTGGGGTTGTTTCCAGAGGTTTGGATGGAATGAGGTTGGGCATGGAAGGTGCCAATCACACCGTCAGCTGCATGAGAAGCAGCAGGAGTGGTTGAAGTAGTAGAAGTAGAAGGACAAGGTGCATTAGGTAGTAAGTCGTAAAGAGTACTGGTCTGTGAGTAAATGAGGTCTACGTATTGGGCGCGATTGATGGCTTGTTCTTCTATGACAACTCCGCCCATGGCGATGTCATGACCGATGTCATTCATGAATGATTTCATGAACCATTCTTCCAGCAACTGATCGAGAAGTTCGATTTTGATGAGATGTCGTCTCCATCACCACTCATGAATGTGATCAGAGATATGAGTGGTTTTGTTTTTTTTGAAAGAACTCAAAATCTTAGTTCTCGTTTCGTAGCAAATCGGTAACTGGTAGTGAGTGAGGAAATCCATATCGAGGGTGTTGAATTCGGTGAAGAAGCCTCGCAGTAACTCAATATACCACTTCATGGTGGAGCTTGTGAGGGTTTGCTGAAAAAGGAATAAATGAATAGAGTCATCCATCAAGGAGTTGGATGAGCACCAAAAGTGAAAAGTCATTACATAATTGTTTGGGTCCTCTCCCAGTTTACCATCGAATTTAGGGATGTCAGATGGTAGTTTGGCTAGTATGGAGGGCCATCGAGGAGAGTGATAGATTGGATCATTTAAAATCCTTGATAGATCTGGGAGGTCCAGAGTGGCTAAGAAAGGTAACTTTCTATTCACATGTGGGTACTGGTGACTTTGGGGAGGGAGTCCCGTCAGTAAACCAGTGGGACCATAAGTAGTATGCATATAATGTGAAGATCCAGGCAGATTCGATTTTTTGTGTGGAAGCAAGTAATTCATAGGGTTTTACCCTTGAACAGGGGCATGGGGTTGAGCATTTGAGCCCCAAATAGGATTAGATGTACCTGAATAGGGTTGTCCTGTACTAGGGGGTATGACGGAGCTAGCTTGAGGTTGTTTCCCCCCAGTCGAGTGAGGATTATGTTGTATAAGATGATTCCAATATTAGGCCAAGGATGGAGGTATGTTTTTTCCATAGGGTGGGGTCGGTGGGGGTTTCCCTCCAATTGGGAGTTTCATCCCAGTTGGGACTTGTCCTGCAAAAGGGGGTTGAGTTTGGCCTCCTTGGTGAAATTGTCCACCAAAAGGAATCTGGTAATTAGGTGTGAAAGATGGGATGGTGCCACTAGGATCAGTGCCTTCGATAGAGGATGGAAGAGGTCCTCTGAAAGGGGGTGGAGGAAGTGTCAGAATGAAATCGGGAAGATGGTGCCCAGAAGGAGTGGAACCACCAGGAGTTTCAGATGTGATTTGTGTAGGAGTGGGAATAAAAGAATTCAATGCATGACATTCGGGTGGAAGTGTTGGGGTGACTCTGGGTGAAAGTAGTGTGCCAATGCGGGCTTAGTTGGCCACAGTAATCCCAGTGTGAGGAATCATAGTATCTGGGACCATTGTGTAATGGACCATTTGTAGAGGGAGACTCAATATGTGGTCAGTTGGCAGAGTGTCTGTACCAGGAAAATAATATGCAGTAGTAAAAGGTACTGTGCCTGGATCAGATGTTTCGGGTAGCTCAAGTGCGACAATGATATCAATGCCTGCTCCTGAGCCAAATAGATCCCATCTAAAAATGCCAGTAGTCCAAAAAGGATCTTGACCCTCAGGTCCTATGAAAGGTCTGGTTGGTGATCCAGAAGACTGAACAACTAAATCTCTGGAAGAATTCACTCGAATAATATGTCTCTTAGAGTCGGTAGGAATTCGGAAGTCCTCTCGAGAATTGGTAATTCAGAACCATTCTAAAGAGTTATTTATTTCCACTTGTGGAGTGGCGTTGTCTTGGAGTTCACTCTATTGAGGAGAGACATCTAGTGAGTTGGTAGGAAAGGGTTGAGAACCTTCCATATCTTCTAGGGGTAGGCCTTGCATTCTACGTGAACGACATGGAGGGTCAATTGTGATCGAGTTGGAATCTTACGAAATAAATTCTATGGCCAAATTGGGTAAACAAACAACATGCACTAGTAAAATCTAGGAAGAAAAACCAAGCAAACAAGACCTTCCAATTCTGAAGTCACTAGTTGGTGATGAAATCCAACATCGTGATGATGAGACAATAAGGGGTTGGGCTAGGTTGGAAAAGTTACGTTGACGACTTGATTAATGGACTTACACCTTGGTGAAAGATCCCACACATAATCGTGGGTATGCCCTCCAAGGAGCCCAAGTGAGTTTGGCCAACATCGATTCCAGGTACCATTAAGACTTGCCCCCTTCACAGTCACCTTGTGTAAGACCCTAAGAAGGTAGGCTACTAAGGTTAGCACCAACAACAATCATGCCTGGGGGAACAATTGACAGTTTCATCCACATGCAAGGGTAGGGTATCTAGCCCAAAATCTACTTGAGAGGCTTCTACTCATTATTGTTGGTATACCGTCAAGTGACCCCCGTAATACGTGCAATCTCTACACCGATATCAACAAAGCAGGGTGAGTAACTTTGTCAATCTCAATGCGACCTCGGGTTTGACCCTTGTGTGAGAAGGGCTTCCTAGGACAAAATGTTGCAAATGGAATTTGACACTCCTTATCACAAGATACCATTATGTGTTTTGTGCTTTGGAGAGTATGTCTCACTGCCTATTCCAAATCTCTAGCCTAGCTAATGTTGGTGTAAAAGAGTCCTAGAAAAAGTTACTAGTTGGATTTTAAAATTGCATAATGTTATTAAAGGCTGTTGTTACTCAAAAGGAGACAGAAATGAAACCGATGTTGTGTGAGACTCTGACCAAAAAATGCATAAATAGGAATGAATGATACAAATTTTTTGTTCGATGAATCCTATCTACAGGAGGGAAAGAGGAGTTTTCTGGAACAATACAAACTACGATGTATGATCTTCTTTGAAATGTAATATCAAACAACCATGAACAATGAAATTTCCCTATTCGTTTTTTTTCAGTACTTGAATGCCAATATTTTTGAAAAATGTTGCTTAAAAAAGAAAATGTCTTTAATTTTTATTAGAAACCAAACAACAGGGGTGGAACTAAGAAAAAAATAAGCAACCAATGAAAAATAAATACACAACAAACACCCAAACCAATCTTTCAATGAAGACAAAAATAACAAACTGACAAGACTAGTCTCTTCAAATGCACATGGGTAACAATTTTCCAAGTAATAAGCAATTGAAAAGAACAATTGATCTCAACTTTTAAACCAATCAAAGGCTCCCAACCAAACAAGCACACAGATTTCAAGACCGAAGATTATACCCTTGTTGCGAAAAGGTCAAGAGGTAAAAATTGAGAAAACATGATCGAGAAGAGCTTAATCACTCACGAGATTTGAAGTCAAGAAACATTCAATCACTGGCCAGAGAAGTTATTGCTAGACACATAAACAAATCTGGGCATCTGAGGACACAAAATACTTCATCCAAAATTTTTGCAAGTGGGTTCGCAGGCTGGAAGTGTAGTACAGTGCAAGAATCAAGGATTCTCGCAGGCTAGACATAGGCAGAATGTGAGAAATTCACACTGAACTTAACAACAGGATGTGAACTTTAGAAGTTCTCGTAGGCTACAGAAAGGTGCGGTGCGAGAAGGTCTGTAATCAAGAGTTTTTTGGAAAAAGGACAAAACTTCTTAGGGAACTTCTGGATCCAAAGAGTCTGTAAGGGTCTCCTCAAGACTCAGAGATTGATGGGAATGAAAAAATGGTAGGTTAAGAGAAAATGGCCAAGAAAAAACCACAAAAAATGGGTTGTATCTCTAGTATGGTTGCCAATTTTGTTATAAGACAAATCAATAGGTGCAGACACTAACATATCTCCCTAGATCCACCTGGAGCTAGAACAAAACAGGACAGGACACGACTCTTTCCCTAAGTTGTAGTCATTGAATCTACTGATAAAAAGGACTAAGTGACATACCTTTATATCACTTCCTTAGGTATCTGTTGTTCCCACTTCACTCCAACGCTCTTGTGAAGTCAGGTCCAAGAAAACACAAACCAACCAAAGTGAAGATAGAAAAGTATATTCAATGTTAACTTATGCATATGATCAAGGAGTTATGTTGTAAAATAAGAGTGATTTTATGGGAAAGGGACATGCCGCTGTATTATATTAATTGAAAGTAGAAGATACAACCTGAACACCTTGATGTTGCAAACTTCCTTTCAGTGACTCTTGGTTCCAACACACACACTCGCTTTGTACTTGCATGAAGAAGATCCAATTCCTCTTGATAGACCAAATAGAGTCTTCAAGCTTCTATCCAAGCAGGATTCTTCACACAATTCTTTCACCAATTCTTCATTCAATCTTGCTTAACCTTTTCCATGAGAAACCTTTCAATATATAGGATAAGGAAGGATGGTTACATGGATGAGGATGATCCCACCAAATCTGAGAAGTCAGTAGGATGCCAACCATGCGAATTCCAACTCATTTTATAGAATATCCCCTTCTAGAACCTTCGTGACCTCTTCTCCTTTCCAAGCTTAAAAACACGTTCACACCCTATCTATGGAGCAAACTACGAACAGTTTGCACCCTAAGTGTGGGTGGCCTATGAGAATGAAGGATTCTCGCACCCTGTAACATAGGCAACCTGCGAACTCATCTTAAAAATGTGTTTTTTGGAAGAAGACAACAGTCATCTTTCTCAGGCAAAAGGTCCTTGTGGGAGCCTGAACACATTACTTGTAGAGACATCACCAGAATGACCAAAATCATGTGTAACACTTAAGGTCTATAGACATTTGAGATCTCAAATCTCAAACTTCACCCTTTTTTCCAACGAATTTTATCTGAATTTTATGATCCACTGACATGTGTCCACTGGATCTGACGATCAAGGATTACTTTGGGTATTTACCCGGATTCCATAGAATCACACCACACGTTCTCCAGATATGATGGTTCAGATCTACTTTGAACGATCTGACGGTCGACGTTTACTTCAGGTGTTTTCCCAGAATCCATAGATTCACACACTTGTCCTTTGGATCTGATGGTCCATATATATTTTGGCCCTTTGACACTTCGATATTTAGGGCTTTGGGAGTTTCAATTATCAATTTGAAACTATCAAGGTGATGTCACTGAAGTCTATGATTTTTCACCACGTGTCCCTCTGGATCTGATAGCTATGAATTACTTCAGGATTTTACCCGGAGCTTATAGATCTACACCATGTCTCTACTAAACTTTGATGGCCTGAATCCAATTCGGGTGATCCAACGCATGAGATTTACTTCAGGTTATCTGATGATTCATATTCACTCCAGTTGATCAGACGAGTGAGATTTACTTCAGGCTTCCGACTCTCCGGGCTTCAGAAATATCAAGTCTCAAAATTTCCTCCTCTCGAACAGATTCCTCTGGAGTCCACGATCTGTCGCCACATTTCCCTCTAGATTGGGTGATCCATATTCACTTCGGGTCTTCGGGGTTTGGGAATTTAAAAGTTTAACTTAAAACCCTCGAACAAATTTCTATGAAGTCCATGATCCATCGCCATGTGTCCCTCTTGACGATGGATGATCCAAAACTACTTTGGGACTTCAGAACTTTGGTATGTTCTCTTCTCTTGTGTGTGCAAGGTACTAAGGTTCGTGCACCTTGTTTAGATTAGATGACTGTCGAGCCTCTGCAATGTGATCCAATGACCACTCTTGCTCCTCCTCCTAGGCTTCTGACTTACTCCAACTTAGAAGGTTTTCTACGTGCTAAAAGGATTCGACCTTTGCTCCTCCTACGGGCCCATCTCCTGGATTTTGTCTGTGCTCCTAAAATCGCTATCTCTTCTGAGCTTGGTCTCTTTGAAGGTTTTTTTCATCCCATGCATGATCGACGGTTCACAGGAATTGTGGGGTCCCAACATGTGGGTTCTTTACCAGGTATTTTGACCTTTGTAATCTAGAAAGTGCTCGCTCGATTCTAGTCTAATCGGGATCTTTGATCCTCCAACCCATCGAGATCAACAACAAGGGGGAATTGTGGGTCGAGAACTAGCACATCTGCTATTTTCACCTTTGCACTTCACAGTGGTTCCCCACCCTCGATCTTCGTTCATAGATTGACGATGCATATCAATTGCAGAGTTTAACTTGACCTTCATACAACTTGAAATCTCAGAGCCTCAATCTCCAAATTTCCTAGAGCCAGGTCATGTGGATCTTCATAAAACTCTGGGGCTATGATCCCTGCTCTTAGTCGAGTTTTTTGTTAAGGAAATAAGCACAGGTTTAGAGTCTCCTAAACTACTGGTCTGAAGGGGACACCTTCATGACTCACATATCTTTAAGCTATGAATCAAGGCAAGGTAACTTGCGAGGTTACCAAATCGATAGATATTCCCAGAGGCTTTCTCCGACTCTGGAATGACGATGTAAATTCCTGGGGAAAGCGCCTTCAAGTGATTAAACTGGGGTGTATGGAAATTCAAGAAGAATTATAGGTTCTCAAGGAAATGAACGCATACTCATAAATTAATCATTTAATATAGAGAAAGAAACCTTTATAGACATTTAAATACTTGCATGCATCCATTATTTACAATTCAAAACATAAGGCAAGAAAACGCGTATTAGAACCATAGAGTGTGATGTGACTGCTGAAAGGGGTGCTCGTTTCCACCAAAACATAGGCTCAGTCACTCCCAATGGATTTATCACTGGCCACCCCCGAGCTTAAGCCATGATGCTTTGATATTCAATCTCTTACTTCTAGCTCAATGAAATTTTGGGATGAAGGTTACCCTCCTTCTCCCAATAAAGAAAATAGATAAGGATGAAGGTTAATCTCCTTCTCCTAGCTCGATCTCTATTTTATATTATAAGAACTCACTGTTCCTATTTCAGTCCTTCCTCAGACCCGAGATTTTCCTATCTCGTCTCTGCATTTTTCTTCGTAGCTCTCCCCCTGCCCACCACACTCCCTTTCTTTCGTTTTCTGCAAGATTGTGTGTGTATCAAATTTCCAATCTGTGGTCAGGTTTGGAAGACTTATGGATGGGCGGTCTTCCCAATCCCCTCATTAACTCTTGAGGAGGCTTTCCCACCTACCAGCCCGACTGTAATTCATTCCTGGGTCAGGGGGTTTCTCTAATTTGAGCAAATTAATTCCAACATGGTATTGGTTCGATGGAGGTTAACACAACCATTCATGGTCCTCTCCACCACCTTTCACATCATTTCATGGTCTTTCTTAGCACATCCCCTCTTTCAACAGTCATGCACACGTAACCATTTTCTATTAAAATAATATAATTTACATTCATCGACCTTCTACATAAGGTCCATCAAATCAAATATTCACACTTTTAAGTTTTCCATAGTTCCTTGGCCCATATATTTATATTTACAAACTGGGGGAAATAGGGTGTTACAGTATCCATGTGGTGAGACCAATTTGTGTAGGTGCAACACATTAATGAGAAAAATGTTACTTGGAAGGAATTCAAGAGGTATTTTCCAAATAAATACTTGACTAAGAGATACTATGACAAGAAAATGAAGGAGGTATTTGAACTCAATATTATGAGCATGACCATAGATGAATATGAAAGAAGGTTTTTAAAACTGCTAATGTATGTTTCTTTCATCAAGGAAGATCCCGTTAACATTCAGAGGTATTTGAGTGGTCTTCCATCAATTATCGGTGACATGATACAAGATGATGATCACAAAAAACTAGAGGAGACCATAAGGTGAGATAAATGCCTTTATGAACAACATAAAGGAAGGCCAACTTTACAAAAATCTTGGGAAGACAAGAAGAAAAACAAGATGGAACAATGGAAAAAGGCAACTAAGCCACCATTCTTCAAAAAAAATCCTCAAGGACAACTAGCTTCTAGAGAGCCCAGAATGATTGAGACGGGGGGGGAGACCAACAAAGCCACATATTCAATGTTGGGGTTGTGGGGGAGATCATATGTATAGATTTTGTCCTCACAGAGGTGGAAAAGTGAGGATTTTTCACAACATACAACAAGATGATACAGTGGAGGACATGGGAAGAAATGTACCTAGGACCTATGTAGCCCTAGACAGCAAGCAAGATGAGTTTCAGTCACATATGATTGAAGTGGAAGGTAAGATCAACAACCAAACCATTGATATTTTAATTAATTCAAGAGCTATTCATAGTTATATAGATACTAAGATGGTGGAAAGATTGCATCTGTCAAGAAGAAATATTGGAAAATTTTGGTTGGTGGAGTTGGCTACTGGATCTAAAAGAAAAATTAATGAAATGGCTAAGGCATGATCCAATGGACATGAATGGACTGGGCACCAGGGAAAATTTGAACATCTTACCTTTAGGTTCATATGATTATCTAATTGGTATGGATTGGTTGGAGAAATACCATGACATACTAGATTGTTATAATAAGGAATTTACTTGTTGGGATGAGGAAGGGAACCTAATGATAGTATAGGGAATTCCCAGAGCAATAATCGTCAGAGAAATTTCAGCATTGCAACTGAAGAAAAGTTACATAAAAGGGTGTCAAATATTTGCATCCCATATGGAAGAGACACCTAAAGATAAGGTGTCAAATATTGAATATTATGTAGTCCTAAAAGATTTTGAATATGTATTTAAATAAATACCAGAATTATCTCCTAAGAGAGATATTGATTTCTCAATCAATCTAATGGCTAGATAAACCCCAATATCCAATAACCCTTACATGAGTACATTGGAATTGAAGGAATTCCAAATGAAACTTGAAGAGCTTCTGAAGAAGGGGTATATACACCTAAGTGTGTCACCTTGGGGTGCCCCAGTATTATTTGTGAAGAAAAAGGATGGAACATTGACTTTGCATTGACTTCAGGCAATTGAACAAGGTAACTGTGAATAATAAGTATCATTTTCCAATATTGATCTCAGGTCAGGTTATCATCAAGTAAGAATTAAAGAAGAAGACATTATCAAGACTACTTTCAGAACAAGGTATGGGAATTATGAGTTCACATGGTGCCATTTGGGTTATCAAATTGATGCAGGAGCATCTCTCCATGCAGCCAGCCAGCCATCCAGCCACGTCAGCGCGCATGCATTCAAAGGCTAAAAGGGAGGCGTAGACTCATTTGAATTTGTAATGAATTTAAATTAAATGCCTTAGGTTGGTGAGCCATGGAATCCGTGCCTTTGTGCAGGCGTTAGATAGGATCAACCTTTATTGTAGATCGACTGAGATATAGATCCAGATGCTGGATTAGACAACCCATTCATTGTAATTGAATAGGGTAGGTGAACCTGGAGGGAAGCGCTCGATGAGCCCCTCAGGTAAAAGAGATTTTATATCTCATTTTGAGGGGGTAATGGTAGAGAAATGGTAGAAGAGAGAAGAGCTAGGGAGAGCTCAGGAACACAATTATAAAATACAGGCATTTTCCATTTAATATAAGAGAAGCAGTTTTTCCTGCATTATCCTGTCTTATATGCATGTCTGTGTGTGTTCTTTGTATATGCTATGAATTTATGCTTGTTAGGCATTTTGTAGGGAGTTTGTGTGATTTCAGGTTCATGAGGTCTTTGAGGTTTCATGTCAGGAGGGCATGACAGAGTGTTGCAGAATCTGAACACCAATGCACAGGGGATGCACTTATGAACTCTAAGGAGTTAGACAAAGACGTGTTGAGGCACAGGACTGAGATCCACAACTCAGGAAGAAGACCTGTGAGGTTGTTGAACACCTCAGGAGGTAAGACTGTGTAATTGAGAACACAGTTGCAGACAGAATTCTGTTGTGAATTATATGAGAGCTCTGCCAAGAGGGCATTGAGCAAGTGCATAGGTGCATAGAAGGAGAAATCTGCTATGAGTTCAGAAGACAGAATCATGAAGGATTCTGAGAGCTCTGCCAGGAGGCCATCAAGCAAATGCATAAGTTCACAGAAGGAACCCAGAACTACTGAATGTTCTGTGGAAGGAAAAGAGACTCCGCCAGGAGGGCATTGAGAAAGGGTGCAGAGAGGCACAAGGAGAAAATAACTCTTTGAGTTCGGGAGTGAAGAAAGAGTCCACTGAGGGACCTTTACTGGGTTACTGAATACCCAAGGAACTCAGCCATTTAGGTTGCTTGAGCAGGAGAGCCAGGAAGGCATCTTATTCTCCATTTGAGGGAGAAGAAAGATAAAATCCCCTAAGGGGTCTGAGCACTCGAAGAAGCTCAAGAGAGATAGCACTGGTGTGTGCGCAGAGGTATGCTAAACAAAGGAAGCCAGAGCTAATGAGTGCAGCAGAAATGGATGAAGATCTCGTTAATATAAAGTGGGAGATGGAGGAGCACGAAATGAAGATGCGGTAGAGTAAGAAGCCAAGATGGGTGTATGAATGGCCCATGAAGACGTCAAAGGTGAAATGGCCAGTCAAGGAGCTGATGGCTAGAAAACACAGAGGTTGTTAAGGAAATGGTTGAGGTATGCTAAAAACCTCAAGGCCACAGAAGAAAAGATGATTTGTCACTGTTGGCCAGAGACTGGAAAGGGTCTCGATGATTGGGATGATGAAGAAGATGAATTGGGATCATCTAAGGATCTCATAGACTGCCAGGAGGGCAGTGGAAGGATTCCAAATGGCCACATGGGCAAGGGAACAGATATGAGGTCGACTGAATATCTCATGGACTGTCAGAAGGACAGTGAGGAAACTTTGCATTGCCAGCTGGGCAATGAACGGAGATCAGATGAGGATCTTGAAGACTGCCAGGAGGGAAGTGGAAGCATCAAAGACTACCAAGAGGGCAACAGAAGCGTGTCAAACTACCAGGTGGGTAGAGATGAGAATTTGGGACTAGCTGGAAGTCTCAGGGACTCTTTGGAGAGTTCAATTCAGCAAGGAGTGTTGATGAAGATGGGATTGGTTGATCTCATGATCTGCCAGGGAAGCAGTGGAAGCATTGAATATTTCCAGGTGGGCAGGGATGAACAGGGGAATTCAGATCAGCCCGAGAAGATGATAGAGAAGATGAGACCGTATGAGGGTCTCATTAATTCAGAGGTGAATTTGGATCAGTAGATGCAACTGACAGAAGAGGAGGAACATCAGGATGGTATTCTGATGATTGGGGGAATTGAAGTATTCCTACCATATGCCCAGGAGGAGGCATAAAATTCTATTGTAGATGGTGCAACAACAGAAGAACAATCATAGCTGGAGATGACTGTCAAAAGGGAATTGGAGCAGACATTGGAGACTACCCAAACAGAAGAAAGGAAGAATGAGCGTTCTGAGGAACAACTCAATGATTTCAGCCATCAAGCTGAGAGCACTGTAGCATTAGAGCTGACAGGAGAAGAAGAAGCAGAAGAAAAGAAGAGGATGATGAGCATTCTGAGGAATGGCTCAGCATTTTCAGCCATGAATATGAAAACAATGCAACAGAGGAGGTTGCAGAAGCAGAAGAAGAAGAAGCAGACAACCTATGTTTCGCTGATCTGTGGGATCAATTAGTAGCCCTGGAGGAAAGGATAAAAATGCAGGGTGTGCACATCCAACAGGTGAAGTTGGAATTGGATGAGGAAAGCATGGGAGATCATGATGATCTGCCAAATGGCCAAAAATTTTTGCAGCTGAGGAGACTGCATGGACAAGACGAACCACTAGAGCAGCTGGATGAAGTGATAGAGGACATCAGGGAGCTGATGTTGAAGTCAGCAGACACTACCAGCAGGGAGAGGCTGAGAAGAAGAGAAGAAGCAGCAACAGCAGCGCAACAGAAGACACAACAACAGGAAGATGGAGCGGATGGACAACTCCACTGATTTATTTGGGATCTAGGAGGATTTCTAATGGCTCAGAGGGGAAGCTCATGAGCAGGAGCTCATGATTTTTGCAGCTGTGGAGTATGATGCAGGAGCATCTCTCCATGCAGCCAGCCACGTCAGCGCGCACGCATTCAAGGCTGAAAGGGAGGTGTAGCCTCATTTGAATTTGTAATGAATGTAAATTAAATGCCTTAGGGTAGTGAGCCATGGAAGCCGTGCCTTTGCGCAGGCATTAGATAGGATTAGCCTTTATTGTAGATCGGCTGAGATCTAGATCTAGATGCTGGACTAGACAACCCATTCATTGTAATTGAATAGGGTAGGTGAACCTAGAGGGAAGCACTCAATGAGCCCCTCAGGTAAAAGAGATTTTAGATCTCATTTTGAGGGGGTAATGGTAGAGAAATGGTAGAAGAGAGAAGAGCCAGGGAGAGCTCAGGAACACAATTGTAAAATACAGGCATTTTCCATTTAATATAAGAGAAGAAGTTTTTCCTGCATTATCCTGTCTTATATGCATGTCTATGTGTGTTCTTTGTATATGCTGTGAATGTATGCTTGTTAGGCATTTTGCAGGGAGTTTGTGTGATTTCAGTTTCGTGAAGTCTTTGAGGTTTCATGTCAGGAGGGCATGACAGAGTGTTGCAGACTTTGAACACTAGTGCACAGGGGATGCACTTTTGAACTCTAAGGAGTCATACAAAGACGTGCTGAGGCACAGGACTGAGATCCACAACTCAAGAAGAAGACCTGTGAGGTTGCTGAACACCTCAGGAGGTAAGACTGTGTAACTGAGAACACAGTTGCAGACATAATTCTGCTGTGAATTCTGTGAGAGCTCTGCCAAGAGGGCATTGAGCAAGTGCATAGGTTCACAGAAGGAGAAATCTGGTGTGAGTTCAGAAGACAAAATCACTAAGGATTCTGAGAGCTCTACCAGGAGGGCATCGAGCAAATGCATGAGTGCACAGAAGGAACCTATAACTACTGAACGTTATGTGGAAGGAAAAAAGACTCTGCCAGGAGGGCATTGAGAAAGGGTGCAGAGAGGCACAAGGAGAAAAGAAATCTTTGAGTTCGGGAGTGAAGAAAGAGTCCATTGAGGGACCTTTACTGGGTTACTGAATACCCAAGGAACTCATCCATTTAGGTTGCTTGAGTAGGAGATCCAGGAAGGCATCTTATTCTCCATTTGAGGGAGAAGAAAGATAAAATTCCCTAAGGGGTCTGAGCACTCGAAGAAGCTCAAGAGAGATAGCACTAGTGTGTGCGCAGAGGTTCTTCCAGGAGGGAAGACATCAAAATCCTTCGAAGCAGCCGAGGATACAAGATCAAAAGGAATAGTTATTTTACGCACATTAGCGGAACTCAGGGTGGAGGAGTTCGCGCAAGAGGAAGGAAGGCAAAGGTCAGAGCTTTTGAAGGCTCATAATTCCTTTAAGTGTAGGATGAAAGCACGTGAAGCTCAGGAGGGGCATAGCAGCCGTCAGATCAGCCTGAAGAGAACAGATCTGGACCGTTGGATTTCCACGTCCAGGAAGGTGCACAGGAGAGCGC
The DNA here is from genome assembly GCA_010110895.2 of Picea sitchensis. Classification (NCBI taxonomy): domain Eukaryota; kingdom Viridiplantae; phylum Streptophyta; class Pinopsida; order Pinales; family Pinaceae; genus Picea; species Picea sitchensis. Next base: position 102,646 of record SNQJ01S0006046.1, read on the forward strand.
ACATGACAGATGATCTGAGCCATCAGATGAGGAGAAGGAATCCCGTAAGCCGTCAGATCAAGAGAAGGTGTGTGGTGGTTAAGCCTCAGGAGGAGCGCACGAGGAGAACAGGTATGAGTCGTCAGATCTGAGACAGATACCCGACAACCATCGGATCTGTGGAAGCTGCATGAGTTTTGGTCATCAGGATATCGGCCATCGGGAAATCGGAATTCTCGAGGTCGTAGGAATCGAGACTTCGCAAGTCATAAAATCCTGATGGGATCGGGACCGTCCGTTGGCAGAGGGACATGTGGCGGAGATCTAATGCCATTGGCATTTAGGCGCATCAGGAAATCGACGTTCCCATTGACAAGAGATCGGGGAAATCCAGGTGAAAACCCTGACATAAATCTGAGCCATCCGTTTACCTGGGACAGGTGTCAAAGATCCGAAAGGAGTCGAAAAATCCAGAAATCGGAGTTCCCAGAGTCGAGGGAAATAGAACATCAAAAGTCCCGAAATCCCAATGAGATCAGGATCGTCCATCTGGAAGGACGCGTGGCAATGATCAAGCACCATCCAGGAGAGCCGACAGGGAAGACAACCCATCGGTGTTTGGAGTCAATCGGGAATCGAGATATGGGAGATCCCGGGCCCATAGGTTTCGTGCATAACAGAATCGCGAAACGTGATTTTCCGATCGGATCAAGACCGTACATTGTGAGGATGCATGTTAGAGGATCCCGAGGAGTTGGGATATTGGCATATCGGATTTTCTGAGATACCAAGTTGTAGTGGGAGCCATCTGTCAGAATGGAAGAGGAGGAGGACAGTGGCGAGGTGGAGGACAACTGTCAACTAAACGGAGAATCGGGATTTGGGCGATCGGGAATCCCATAGGAATTTTCATCGTGACATCGCAAACCCTGAAATCCCGATGGGAGTCATAGCTACGGTCGTATTGGGAATGGTCACATGGACCATTACATAGCTGGAAGGGGCTAAAGCTCAGAAAAGCAGCGCATCAGGAATCGGCATATCGCGAATCCCGTGGACATAAACATTTTGTCATCGTAAACACTGAAAATTCGATGGAGGGTTTTACTATGGTCACACAGCGACAGGTCATATGGACCATGATATAGCCAGGAGGTCTAGCGTATGAAAGGAGCCATCGGGGATCGGAGGATCGCGAGTCCGGAGGACTTGTGAATTTTGACATCGCAAGTGCCAAAATCCCGATAGGAGGAGCCGCGACAAGAGGTAAGGCCACGGTCGTGGGGTAATGGTCATGTGGACCCGGAGTTGAGCCAAGAGGGCAAGCATGTGGAGAAAAGCACTCATAGGAGAATCATATATCGGGGATTCACGAGGATAGCGGTTCGTGACAGTGGAAAGCCTGAAAACCCCGATACTTGAGTCGGGGAAAAGTCACGGTCGGGTGCAAAGGTTGTGAGGAAGTGAGAAAGGACATGTGGATCGGGTATTTGTAGGAGAGATTCCCGAGGGAATCCAAAGAGCTAATTAGGCTCAGCAAGGAGTGGGATTCGAACGATCCTGAGAGCGGGTGAGTCTAAAGTGTAGGAACACCCTCGCCTGCGTCACAAATGCACTAGTTGTTTTCATGTGTTTAATGAATGGTATTTTCATAGAATGCTTAGATAAGTTTGTCATTGTATTTTTATATGACATTCTTATATATTCTAAGTCAGAGGAAGAGCATGAAAAACACTTAAGTATGGTATTACAAGTATTAAGGGAACATCAATTGTATGCCAAATTTAGCAGGAGCTCATTTTATCAAAAACAAATTCATTATTTGGGACATATCATTTTAGAGGAAGTGATAGCAGTGGATCCTGAAAATATTGAGGCCACTTGAGGATGGTCAACACCAAATAATGTGACAGAGGTTAGATCATTCATGGGCCTTGGAGGATACTATAAGAGATTTATTGAAGGATTCTCAAAGATTGCACACCCAATCACTTCCTTGTAAACGAAGGGGGTGACATTTTAGTGGACATTGGATTGTGAAAAGAGTTTTCAACACTTGCAAGAATTATTAACAAGTTCCCCAATACTAAGGATTGTTGATCCAAATGAAGACTTGATTGTATGTACCAATGCATGTAAGGAAGGGCTTGGTGGAGTCCTCAGTCAAAATGGGTATGTGGTATGTTATGAATCAAGGAAGTTGAAGGAGCATGAAAGGAACTATGCTACTCGTGATTTGGAGTTGGCAACCATAGTGCATGCATTGAAGATGTGGAGGCACTAGCTCATGGGGAAAATGATTGAGTTGAGGACAAACCATAATGGTCTGAAATATTTATTTGAACAACCAACTCTAAATGTTAGGCAAAGTAGGTGGTTGGAATTTCTCAGTGAATATGACTGTGATATAAAGAATATCAAAGGGAAAGAGAATGAGGTGGCTGATGCACTTACCAGAAGGGTACATGAGTTCCATGATACAACCATTAGAATGTACCAATAATATTTGAAAGATATAATATTAGAGGCTGCAAAATAAGATTTGCAATACATGGAAATAATAACAAAATTACAACAAGGTACTTTGCAACAGAAAACTAAAGACTATAAGATAGAAAATGAGGAAATTCTCATGTATAGGGGCATAATTTATGTACCAAATTCCCAGGAATTGAAAAATATGATATTGAGAGAGCTTCATAATGTACCTTATGCTAGGCACCCAGGTTATCATAAAACTATTATAGTTGTTAATAGCCAATATTATTGGCCAGGATTGAAGAAAGAAGTTGTTGATTTTATTACCAAATGTTTGGAGTGTCAAAAGGTCAAGGATGAGCATAGACACCCAACTTGTTTGCTACAACCATTACCCATTCCTAACTAGAAATGGGAAGTTGTAACAATTGATTTCATCACTAAACTGCCCATAACAAACAAGAAACATGCTTCTATCATGGTAGTGGTGGATAAGCTTACTAAAGCTACCCATTTTATTCCAGTAAAGCTCACTCACAAAGAAACCAACATTGTTGATATTTATATGAGATAAATTGATTGAATTCATGGTATACCCAGGACAAATGTGTTTGATAGAGATCCATAATTTACATCAAATTTTTGGAAGATTATCTAAGGGATTTGGAACAAATTTGAATTTTAGCACAACTTATCATCCAAAATAAAATGGAAAAACAAAGAGGGTGAATCAAGTGATTCAGGATATGTTGAGGATGTATGTGATGGATAAACCATAAAAATGGGAAGACTACCTACACTTAGTGGAGTTTTATTATAAAAATGGGTACCAATCATATCTAAAGATGATCCCATTTGAGGCTCTTTATGGTAAAAGGTGCAACACACCGGTAAGAAAAAGCATACATAGTGATAGTGAATTTAATAAAAACTAATGAAATCATCAAACAGGAAGGTGATGAAGGTGTCAAGAAGATGCGAGCCCATGTCATTGCAGACACAGTGGACCAAATTTTGTAGAAGGAGCTAGAGGTCAAGGAAAAGGATGTGATGGAGAAGATGACCTTCGAAGAATTAATGGTGCACTAGAAGAAGTCCTGAGTGGCTTGGGACGAGCCATAGGTGAGTTTTGGGGGCTTGTTGGATAGGCATTTTGGATAATTTCTAGGATTTTTGCCAGAAGAAGTAAAAAAATATGGACCAATAACAAGCAATGGGAGCATAGTTTAAGGAGTCAAACAAAAGGATGCATGACGGAGTAATGTGAAATAGGTGGAAAATGATTATAGACTGTTAGGAGTTTTGGGACATTGTGTCCAATTTGTAATGGGATTAGCCCTATTTTGATGTATAAATATGTAACTGGTTTTTAGGTAGAGAGGTTCCAAATGTTAGTAGTCTGGGGTTTAGAATGAGAGGTTCTTAGTAATTTTTGGGTAAGTGAGTGGAGCGAAGGAAGATGTCTGAGGTATGACTGAGGGGTGAAGCTAGAACTACAGTATAGTTACTGTTGCATATTTTGTAGCACGGTGCACAACTGTAAGAGAATTATCAATGATTAATAAAAGAAGCCAGTCGTTGTGGACATATCCCATGCTGACCACATTAAACCTGCACGTTGTGATGTATTTGCATGCTAAGATGTTTAATGTTATTTTGCAATGATGATAATACTTAAGTATAATGATGAATGTGTTAATCATAGATGTTTTTACAATGCCACGAAATGAAGTAATTGGTAACTGAATGAACATAAAGTAAAGGAATGTCGCACACAAGATCTAATGCATAATAAGTACTATTAAGTAATGGAAAATGCACACATGAGTAAATGATATGTCAAACACCTTGCTTCCCCTTATCACTTCAGAACCTTGGTTCCTACATCTCCTATAGATGCCTTGGGTGATACTTCACTTGATCTGTAGGTGATGCCGAAAGGGCCAATGTCTAAAGGATTTGTTGGTATTTGAATGATAAACCTCGGGTCTGTACACTGTGTGCCAACATCGCTGGATGATTTGAAGGATTTTTTATGATTTCCTTGGGTGTTCGGTATTCACCGAAGGACTCTACAATATCGTTGTACGTGTTCTCTGAAGAAATTAGCATGATAGTCTCCATTCTATCCAGAGGAATTTACACGACCCCCTCCAATCTCACCTGAGCACCTGGAAACATCACCTCTAGTCTTAACTAAAGGACTTAATATAATCGTCATCGGTATTCACCAAAGAAATTTTCATGATCACCTTCGATTGGAATGGAGTAATTTATATGATCGTCATCGATGTTGACTGAGAGACTTAACATAATTGTCTCTGGTTTAATTGGAGAAATTTATACAAACTCTGATGGTGTCCACCAGATGACCTTGTATGAACCCCTCCAGTACCAAGCTCATCAATTAGATTAACAAAAATACCTCTAGTATTTTTTGGATGATTTGACAAGAACTATCCTATTTCATACCAGTGACCATGCTATGAATTTTTCCAGTACATACCGTAGTAGTTCCCTTGAACCGTTTTGATCTCTAAATTTTCTCTATCAACTTGTCTAGACTTTCCCCAAGATAATATAGTCTTCCTCAAAATCCTCCATAATGTCCCAAATCATCCTATCATCCTCCGATGACAATCTCCTTCCTAAAATTGATACAAGTGATTCTTTAGGTACTTGACACATGGTTTTACATAGGAAGTTTTTTTTTTTTATTCTTATCTCTTATTTGTTTACAACTCCTGATCTAATCATGCTTATCTTGTTGCCTTTTTTTGGGGGGGGGGTAATTACAACTATGTGTTCCAGGTTCAAAAATGTCTCCAAAAAAAAAAATAACAAGCAAGGAACCTATGACAAAGGCTTCTCGCAGTAGAAGCATGCAAGGGGAAGATACTAACTCCCCAGGAGTAGTGTATGGTGACATAGTGGGGCTCCTAGAGAAAGGAGGAGACTCACTCAAATGGGGTGAATTCTTCAAAATGTTTAAAAGGAATACATTCCTAGTAGAAGCTGATGACCAAGATGAGTTCCATATTTTCAAGAATATTCGGAGATTGGGAATTCATAGTGTATCATCTCATGTTGCATTTCTTCCTTGTTTGGATGAAATTGCTTGGATCCTCAAGAATGTAGACTTAGAAAATAGATATATACTCAATGCCATAGAGAACTATCACTTGGCGAAGGGAACCTAAAAGTAATATGAGGAACTCCTCAGCGGTTTCAAGCTTAGAGTAAAATATCTGGTATAAGCTAGACAAACATTTCAAGCACATACCATCCAATGAGTATCTCACCATGCCACTAAGGAATCCCTATCAATATTGTTGGATTACTGAGAGGGGGGGTGAATCATTAATAGATAAATTTAATCCTTTTTCTCCATAAAATGCAAGTATTATCTCAATGTAGCATTATCATCCAATAGTTGCAGAATAAATAAACAATGAAAAAATGAGAAATCACACACATAGATAGTACACCAGTGTTTTACGTGGAATCCCAAAGTGGGAGAAAAACACAAAATGTTTTTTCTTACATGTCTTTAAGAATTACATTCATTGGAAGCACCAACTTCCTTTGTTTTCCAGTTGCAACTAGAAGGAGGCTCCAACCCCCTAGTTTCTTAGGCTACAACATGAGGTAAGCTCCAACTCCCCAATTCTTTGGCTACAACCCCCTATGTTCTTTGGCTACAACTGGAAGGTGGCTACAACCACTTTTCCTTTCCCCGTCCAACTTCCCTGACATATAATTAGAATGATGGAACCACCATCACACTATCACTATGAGATATACTGCTATAAACGTGTACCAATCATCCTGCACCAAACAACCTATACTAATAACCTGAACCATACATCAACCATGCATAAACCATGAATCAACCTGTACCTCAAATTGTAATCAACCTGTACCATAAACAAGTGCATCAACGTTGCACCAACCTATACGAAACAACCTATAATCAACCTGTACCATAAACAAGTGCATCAACCATGCATCAGCCTATACCAAACAACCTGTAATCAACCTATACAATAAAAAAGTGCATCAACCATGCACCATCCTTTACCAAAGAAATTGTAATCAACCTGTACCATAAACAAGTGCATCAACCATGCACCAACCTATATCTCAACCTATAACATGAACAATTTCATCAACCATGCACCAAATCTGTACAAATAACATGTCAAAACAACCTATCTCATCAATGTTATCAACTAAATTAGATCTACTCACCAAGATCAATAAAAAAGAAAACTCTCAACCATATGCACAATATCACTAGAATGTTCATCAACCAAGCATATCACAACAACTCATAATCCTCACCAAGATCAATATGTTCTTCTAATAATATAACAAGACAAGTATGCTACATCATCCATAAACCATGTATCAACAATACTACCAATAAGTATCTCCAACCATGTACCAAGTATGTACCAATCATGCATCAACTAAACATCAACTATGACTAATCAATATGTACTGACATCGTCATCTACTTGTCTCAACCATGTACCCAACATGTACTTCAACCAAAAGCCCTCATCAATTTCATCATCCAAATCTGATCTGATCACATATACCTCAAACACTATACCACAAGTTTGTACCTCAAACCATGTGCTAGAACCTCATTGTTATACAACCTCTATATGTACCAATAATCTCAGCAACATACCTCAACCAAAATACCTTTTTTTTGTAGCATTCTATTGCCGCGGTTTTTCTGCTGCACTTTTTCTGCTGCACTTTTTCTGCTCTGGTTTTTCTTCTACACTTTTCCTTCTACGATTTTTCTACCACGCGTTTTCTGCTGGAATTTTCCAGCTGCACTTTTTATTCCATAGTTTTCCTACTGGATGTTTTCTGCGGCATTTTTCCTGCCAAACCTTTTCTGTTGCAATTTTTTGCCACACTTTTTTTGCCATAGTTTTCCTGCTGCACTTTTTCTGCTGCAAGTTCTCCCTATTGATAATACCTACCCAAATAACCTTTCAAAAAAATAGATATTCAATGATATTCAAGTGTGATTTGAATGAGAGACCCCTACCTCTTATTTATAATTTTATGTAGCTTCCTCAAGGGGTCACCTTCTAAACATCTTAACCCACTTTCCTTATTTTAGGGTTAACCCACTTATAACCACTTGTCCACTTAACTTAACCACTTTCCATAATTAGTAAGTTCTCCATTAAATTTAATATTTAAATAATTTCTTTTGCATCCTCTTTGACTTATAGTACACTCATCACTTCACTTTATTATTTAAATAATTTATTCTTTGCAAAAACTTTGACTACTATGACCTTTTGGGGCTTCTAGATGACTCATGAGGGTTCTCCAACTTCACATGGCCATAAATATCTAACTGTGAGGATTTATGTGACGTTCCACATACCACCAGAAATAACATGATATGTAATATCCATCTAGAATAGTGCTACCTGCAAATATATCAAGACTCATACCATTCTCCATCAAAAAAACTTGGGTCCATTACCCAAACCTTTGTGCTACCAGAATTCGCTACCGAACTTTCTTCAAGGGTTGAAATCAATGACAACCAACCCAATTAATAAAAAAAAATCCCCCTTTGGAATTGATGGCAACACTTTGATGTAATACAAAAGTCATGTCATGCAATATTGAATTCATATCACTCATGCTCTTCATGTGACCATCGCTCCCTTTGGAACCATGCCTTTGTGCTCTTTCTCCAAGCATTTACCTTTGCAAATAATAAATCTCTCCCCCTTTGTCATCAATGACAAAGACATATTTCCATCTGGGGCTACTCCCCATGACTGAACTCGTCCTGAAACTTATCTCCCAACTTGAACTTTCATTTTTATGGTGCTTCCTCGTGTAAATCTAAGACATATAAGATAAGAATTTAAAAGAATTCAAATTACTCCGAGTCTCTAGTGAATATACTCAAAGGATTCCCATGGAAGAGTTTTTGTAAAGTTGTCTGCCACTTGTTCTTTTGTGCCCACATATTCAACTCTAATGTTCTTCTTTGCAACTTGTTCTCGTAGAAAGTGATACTTGATTAGAATGTTCTTCATCTTCGAGTGCATCACCGGGTTCTTTGAGATACTAATGGTTTTTGTATTATCACAATACATTGGAATGGGATCATCATACTCAACCTTTATATCTGTCAGAGTTTGTTTCATCCAAAGAACATGTGTACAACATATTGTTGTTGCAATATACTCTGCCTCGACTGTAGATAAGGATATTGATGATTGTTTCTTTCTTAGCCATGATACTAAACACTCACCCAAGTAGAATGCTACTCCGTTGGTACTTCGTTTGTCATCAATGTAACCTTCCCAATATGCATCTGTATAGGGAATAAGTGATAGATCCTTTCCTTTTGGATACCATAATCCAAACTCTTATGTTCCTTTGAGATATCTGAAAATCCTCTTCACTTCTACAACATGTGTTTCATTTGGTGTTGCTTGAAATCATGCCAGTTGTCCAACTTCATGCATTACATCTGGTCTGGATGTTGTCACATATAGTAAGTTGCCAATCATTGACCTGTATTTCCTCTGGTCTGTAGACTTTGAATCATCATCTTTTCTCAACTTGCAATTTGTTTTCATAGGAATGGTAACTGGTTTGCAATCTTCCATTTCAAACCTCTTTAGCATTTCTATGATATACTTAGTTTGAGAAATAAAAATTCCTTGGTTTCTTTGACGTATCTGAAGACCCAGAAAGAAGGATAGCTCTCTGAGTAATGACATTTGAAATTCATTATGCATATCCTTTGCAAATTTTTGTCTTAACCTGTCATCATTGCTTCCAAAAATAATATCATAAACATAAACTTAAATTAATAAAATACTATCTTGAGTTACCTTGATGTAGAGGTTGTTGTTTACACGTCCTTTTCTGAAACCCATCTGTTGTAGATATTTATCTAGTCTAGAGTACCATTCTCTAGGATCCTATTTTAGACCATACATGGCCTTCTTCAATTTGTACACGTAATCTGCATTCTTTGACAACTGAAATCCTTCTGGTTTTTTGATGTAGACTTCTTCTTCGTAAAGTTGTTCCATTGATTATTTTTCTTCTTCCTTTAATTCTTTTCCACATGTTTCATCAATTGTTACATTGATGATTTCCACAACTTTTTTCAACCACATATTGTAACACTTGTATTCTTTCCTTGTACTTGAGTAACCAACAAGTACTCCTTTGTCCACACGAGAGTCAATTTTTCCCATTCTTCCATCTTCTCTTTTGATGTAGCATTTTCTTCCAAATACTCTGAAGTGATTTACATTTGTTGGTATTCCTTTCCATAGCTCGTAGGAAGTTTTGTCATTGTTGTTTCTAAGCATTACTCTATTTTGAATGTGAACTTTTGTATGCACTCCATGTGTCCAAAAAATATCTATCAATTTTGAATCCATTAGCATTATTCAAGCCATTTCTTGTGTAATTATCATCCATTATTATAATATTCCTTTGTCTCTAAACCACTCTCTGACCCAATATATGAATCCAAGCTCTCGTCCACTATCATATATTTGTCCAAACCTTCAAAGTGTTCTTATGAATCCATATCTATCCATACTATCTAAGACTCTACTGCACATTGTCCATAATGTTGACCCATTTATCACTGTACTATCATGAAGTATTCACTACTACAATTGATTATACTTCTTCTAATTGACTTCCCTGGATCTATCTAGTCAAACTCTGCAAGCTACTCGAAGGATGGTTCTTTGTTCTATCACATCTATCACATAGAATCCCCCTGTATAATATTCATGTTACTTGGGAGTCTCTAAGCCGGATGGCTCAGGACAATTCCTACTCTGATGTGTATTCATCATCATCTTCATTGGTAGATTCATCATCTCTCTAAGCTTTGACTTCTTTCTTTCTGTTCATGGATTCATCTTTCACTACAATGTCTGAAAGTAAAATCTCTTGAACATGTTCCTTATTTACCTGTCATTCTTTTCTTTCAGTTTTTTTTCAAACCTTTCTGTATCTGGCATATTTCTTTTTCTCTGTAGAATTTTCTTCATCTCGTTTTATTTCCAATCTTGCAATCTCTGGGACCTGGTCTTTGTTTTTTCTTATCCATACTTTCTTACATCTGATATCAGTGTTCTCTTTCATGGATGTATCTATCATGCTTCTAAAATCACTATCTATGTGTCCATAGTTATGACATTTGTAATATTCAATGTTACGTGGGGCCACATAGGCATTTCTTGCTTGAACATTTGTTAAGCCCTAATGTTGGCTCATTACCCCTTAATTGGGGCATATTAGATTAGTAATGCTATTTTATTTATGTCGGCTTTAGGCAATTAGTTGTAATTTAGATTAGTAATGTTATTTTAATTATGTCGGCTTTAGGCCATTATTTGTA
>SNQJ01S0006047.1:31151-44287 GCA_010110895.2 Picea sitchensis
TTCGGTAGAGTGAATAAATATGGACCATTGGTCAGAGGGTATTACCATCAGAGTGAATAGATGAGGAAATTTGTTAAGACTCCAATGGAGAAACCCCAAGTCAATGCAGATCGTTGATCTTTTAGAGTGTGGCCAAGATCAACTCCAAATCATCAGATATAGATGTTAGCGTATCAAAGTAAGGATCGTCAGAGGTTTGGGAAGAGGGTTAGAGTAGGATTTTGATGACGGGAAGGCCAAGGATAGTATATATCTCAGGGAGTTTCCCACGAGATCTCAACCATTGGATTTATCCTGAATCACTATGAAGAGAAGGGTTTATAGATCATAACTAGTGGATAGATGTAAACCATGATGCATACAATGTTCGTTGGATGAGGGGAATGTGGGACACTCGATAGTCGGAGTGAGCGTGTTCATAATGGTCCATATTACTTGCATGGAAATACCCCGATGGGGAGGGACTTCGAGAATGAATATAAACCATCGATCGGTGCTTGGCGAGATCTGATCTTAGTCGTAGGTTTCGTGGGTCATGTTTGTGGTAGGTAGAAGTAATGATCCGAAATGATCTTTTAAACGACAATGGTTGAGTTATCTTGCATGTGTTAAATTACCATTTAGGAAGCTGAATGAAAGAGAAAGAATTATAAAGTAAACATGATAGCCATAAACATATGCAGATATAAACAAGCATGAAGAACAATAAACCATAACAACAAGATGATAAAGAAGTTCGACAATCTCGCCTACGTCTCCGAGCCTATGTCTCAGTGGGCTTTCTTATTTTTGTTCGAAGTTTTAAATGTACACCATGAAAGTGCCAATGGATTACAACAATGAGCTGGTCGTGTTGACGTAGATACACCCTCTACCTCGGCAAAGGCCTCTGCACTNAAGCGACTCTTTGATTCCTCCTCGGAATCTCTAATAAAATCAACCCACAGGTCTTTTTTGCTCCTTACAGCCTTTAGGCCTGATCGCTTTTCCGTTCACAACAGAAAAATAAAATTTCGGGCTTCGGGGTTTCGCAATCCCTGATGTCGCAAACCTTTGTCTTCCCGATTCCCCGATCTCCGATATCCTGAGATGCTTTAACTTCAGTTAGCCCCCTAGTCTAGACTTTTGGTCCATATGACCTCCCCTTGTATGACCGCAGTCCTATCTCCTTTCGAGATTTCGGGTTTTCAGATGTCGAAATGTATTGGACCTCTTGTCCTCAGGATCCCCGATCCTCCGAATCCCGATATGACGTCAACTAGGAACCCCTTTCTGCCTTAAACACGACCAATGGTCATGATCGTCTACTAGACCAACGATCCCTGATCTCCCTCGGGACTTCGGGGTTTCAAATGCCGAAATGCATTTGCCCTCGGGGCTTCCGATCTCTCGAATTTCGATCTTCCGATATGATGACAACTGGACCCCACCCGATGGAACTTTCCACCTTATCGGGATTTCGGACTTCGCAATTCTGAAATGTGGATATTTCCTGTCTTCAGGATTCACGAAACGCCGAACCCCGAATTCTCGGATTTCCACCACGCGTCCCAAATGGATGGACAGTTCAGGTCAAATCTCAGACTTCGCCTGATGTAAAGTAAAAAATGCTCACCTATATGAGTCCCGATATCCAGATCTCCGAATTGGATGATCGCGCGATACACGTCCTTCCTTAGATCAATGGCTGCCATTCTTTCTCTGGTTCGGGACTTATAAAGTCTCGAACTCTTGGTCTCTAGACTTCCAAGATGCCAATGACTCCCGATCTCTGTCACATGTCTCAACTGATGGTCGGTTCTGATCTGTTTCAGGGTTTTCGTTGTGGATTTACCCGATCTCTTGTCCACAGGACTTTCGATATCCTGAACCCCGACACCTCGATATCCCGACACCTTTCGGGACCTTCGTTCTGCTTGCGAGGGTTTAAACCCCGTGCAACTCTTGTCAAATCCTACGACCGACGGGTAACTAGGTGAGGATCCAACGACTCACAATCTTCTGAGCTTGAAACTCTGGTAACAACCATAACCTCCTTGCTTCCCTATCATATTGGACGGCTGGCGGGATTTCGCTAATCCTCTACACAAGATTTTGTCCATTCATCTCTCCCCTTCGACGATTTAGCAAATTCGAATCCTTCAGAGGTCTTTCACGACTTCCAGCCTCTCAAGAACCTCCTGCACGCATTCCTTGCGGCAACCCTCAATCACTTCAATGTTGAACACCTTCGACTCCGTGCACTCCTTGCAGCAGCAGCCCCTCAAAAGTTCCTCAGGTTACAAACCCTGGATTCAAACTTGGTCTGTGCACACATTGCACGACTCCTGTGCCTAACTGCACTTTTGAGGAAAATGAGAACAAAAGTTAACTTATCTGAACCTTCAGAGATAAGACCTCTGAACCCTTCTGTCAACGCACTCCTTGCAGGATCCCTCGCTCAGATAGAGAAACAATTGAAACTCATTTCCTAACTCTTTCTCTCACAGACTTCAAACATTTAACAAGAAGTCATCCATACACAGCATAGAAAAGCAAATGTATAATAGAAAGAGTAAGATTATGAACATACCATTCAGCATACACATACAAGAAACAACTACAATGCCATGAATATGGATTAAGACTTCTTCTATTAACTTAATCTCTGTACATGGATGTTTTCCAATTACAGTTTCTCTGTTCCATCTCTGTATGCTCCCTTTTCTTTCTTGGTAATGTTCTTCACTACTCTGCTCTCAATTGGCATCCTCCTTCTATGTTACAATTACACAATGAGGGTGTCTATATCCGTTTTCCCTCCACTCCTAAAACTGTCTAATCAGAGAACTCAAAGCTACCTACTAACATAAATGCCTTCTACCTACTATGGATGAGAGCGGATCGCTCAAGGTCCTTTACAATATATAAGTACGCCTCTCCTTAACTATCACATTTAAGTTTGGTGCATCCAATCTTCAAAAGTTTTTAAACATTTTATCATGTGCTCAAAATGTGTTGCGTTTGCCCCACGCTCGCTTGACGTTGACGATGCTCCTGCATCACGTGTTCTACCAGATCTCAAGAACCTATCAAAACTGATGGCACCCAAATCGGATGAACCAAGCTCCCAGAAATGGTCTACAAAGGTGCGCTCCTCAATATCTTCCCTGCATAACAATGGCTTTGGCTCAAGATTTCTGCAACATAAACTTTCTCTGAACCTCCTCCCATGGCTTAAAGAAGACTTGGTTTATATAGGCCTGAAGTTGGTAACCATCTCCCAACTTCCCCCCAAGCTCTGGCCTCAAAAAGGGCCCAAGATCCTAAAAAAATGGATAATATCTCCCAAATCTGGCTGAAAGTCCATTTAAAAATTATATATTAAAGTTTTAAAACCCACTTCTGCATATAATTAGGGTGCAACCCCATATGGGCGCCCTCCAGGTGTCCATGGGATAACCCCTGCGCGCTGGCCCCCCTTAACAATCGGCTATGGGTCGTATGTGAAAGGCCATATGGTCGCGGTCTACCAACTCCACGCGCCCCATGTGGTTTAAGCCCCCTGTATTCCAGCCGATGGTTATGCCCCTGGTTGGATGTCTAGCCCACGTGGCACCACGCTATTCACCGGATAACATGCCATGTGTCAAGCACCCATTGGTCGATTTGTCTGCCCAGTTGTCAGTCCAGTCACCTGCCACATGTCGTACGAACCTGCCACTGTACCTACCACGTGTCGTACAGCCCTGCCACGTCCATCGTATGGACGTGCCACATGTCACCCTTTCAATGGTGACATGTGTCACTCCCTGATTGGTCCCATGTACCTATCCATGTCACTGTATGGTCGACTTCCATGTGTCACCTCCTGAGGCTTCCACATCAACATCCACTGTGCCTTTCCATGTCAACTGTATGGCCATATGACCTGTACAGTCAGATGCCACGTGGCACTGTACGAACTGTACACTCATCATTTTTTTTGCCTGTTTTGCAAAATGAACAGATCTCGATATATGGAGCATACGACGTTCGTTTGAGCCCGTTCAAGTTGCATTGGGTTCGTAACGTCAAGGCCTCTACACATGTCTGTTTTGAAGAGATTATGAGCACTTTGATATTTAGGCCTTTTTGAGCCATATCTAGCTTCTGGAGCCAATTTTGGATCACACCTCCCCACTAAATACCTTTTGGTCCTCCAAAAGGTTACAAAATGGACCTTATTGATTATATACACATAAGGACAAAAACAAAAACACTATGTTGTTCAAAATGATGTTAGAACAAGTCATCATTTCAACATGTGTGATTACATTAATGGAAGCAAAATACAATGAAGTTGTGACATCCACTTCTGGAAAAACCAAGTGGCTGGTTTCTTTCCTTCATGGTGTTCCTCTTGCTTCGCTAATAATGCCTCTTCCTTCGTGAGTGCATGCGCAATCCTTTTGTCCTTCTTTGGACGAAGCTCTGAATTAAGCTTCCAACAATTAGCCTTTTGATGTCCATCCCTGTTGCAGTAAGTGCAGTGAGTTATTGGCATCCATACTTGTTTTCCCTTCTCTTTCTTCCGTTGTGGAGTTGATCCTTTATGTCGTGTCTCCTTCCTGGTCGACATAAACTTCCTGTACAAATATTGTCTCTTCCAACACTTGGCAACACAATGCTTAGGTGAATGACAAAAAGTACAAAGATACATATTCCACAAGTTTCATATTTCATGATTATGTTTTTAATAATCAAAAAGAGAATTGAAAATATCATGACCATTATACCTTCCTTGCTGATCTTCACTTTGTTTTGGAGATGACTTGCATTCACTATCACAATCAAGGAGTGATACGCCATCACCTTTCGTGAATCGATCATGCAATGACTTAGGCTGATCATTTGAAGCATTACTTGCTTTCGATGTTTTGGAAAAGTCTCCACTCTCCACTTCGCCATATCCCAATCCTAAATAACGAGGTCTTTCCACAAACTCTATGGGATTAATGATACCTTGGCCTTTGATTCCAAGCCACTTTCCTTCATACCCCATCTTGGTTAGCAATTTCAAACCTACACCTTTTGTATGTTTTTCAAATGCACCAAAACCATCTTGATGGGAACAAGGAGAACTTGATGAATGACCTTCATTGCATACCTCAGAGATGTTTTCTAAATTCGGTGTAGAAGAAAATTCCTTCAATTCTTCTTTTCCTTTGTTGTTCTTTGAAGCTTTTTCTTGAACCAATCTCTTTCGTTCCAAGTAGTCTTCATACAACACTTTCACCATCTCGGCCATGGCAAAGAGAGATTTTCGCATATCCTTCTCATCTTGAGAAATTCCCTCTATAGATGCCATGTTCTCAATTGAGATGAACTTTTCCCTGGTAAACATGCAAACTCAAATTCCAACCATCAACTAGCTCTGATACCACTTGATCCGAAAAGATCTTTTAAACGACAATGGTTTAGTTATCTTGCATGTGTTAAGTTACCATTTAGGAAGCTGAATGAAAGAGGAAGAATTATAAAGTAAACATGACAGCCATAAACATATGCATATCTGAACAAGCATGAAGAACAACAAACCATAACAACAAGATGATAACGGAGTTTGACAATCTTGCCTACGTCTCCAGGCCTATGTCTCAGTGGGATTTCTTATTTTTGTTCGAAGATTTAAATGTACATCATGAAAGTGCCAATGGATTACAAAAATGAGCTGGTCTTGTTCTACCAGATCTCAAGAACCCATCAAAACTGATGGCACCCAAATCGAATGAACAAAGCTCCCAGAAATGGCCTGCAAAGGTGCGCTTCTCAATAGCTTCCCTGCATGACAATGGATTTGGCTCAATATTTATGCAGCATAAACCTACTCTAAACCTCCTCCCATGGCTTCAAGAATCCATGGTTTTTATATGCCTGAAGTTGGTATCCATCTCCCAACTTCCCCCCAAGATCTGGCCTAAAAAAGGGCCCAAGATCCTCCAAAAATGGATAATATCTCCCAAACTCTGGCTGAAAATCCATTTAAAAATTATATATTAAAGTTTTAAAAACCCACTTTTGCATATAATTAGGGAGAAACCCCTTTTTCTCGAGCCCCAGGTCACATGGGTTCCCTCCATGTATCCATGGGCTAACCCCTGCACACTGGCCCCCCTTAACAATCGATTCTGGGTCGTATGTGAAAGGCCATATGGCCGCGGTCTACCAGCTCCATGCGCCCCATGTGGTTTAACCCCCCTCGCATTCCAGTCGATGGTTATGCCCCTGGTCGACGGGCTAGCCCGATCGACTGGGGCTAACCAAGAATCCTCCACGCCAAAGGTTGTAAGCCTGAGTCACATGTGATATGCCTGCCTCAGGGGCTCTTCTACCACACATTCTGCACCCATACACAACGTTCACATGGTCATAGTTCTGAATCGGAGGCTAGGCTCCACATATTTCACCAAATGGTAACCATTGTTGTCACAAGGTAGGGTCGTGTGGTATTTTGCGTTGAGGGCTACGGGTTAGGCCCCAACCCTATTTTCCGCCAGATTAGCTGTTCATTCAAACTCAAATAGAAGTTTTGCGCCATACATGTTAAGTGACACATGTAGGTGGGATGGTAGCCCGACCTACGTGAAAACTCGATGCTCAATGAGGTCCACTGTTCGAAACCAGTGGACTCCAAAAACCAAATTTTTCCCAACAACAAAATGTCCAATGAGTGGGTGCCACATGGCAGCCCATGTCTGGGCCATGTGGCACCACACTATTCGCCGGATAACATGCCACGTGTAAAGCGCCCATTGGTCAATCTATCTGCCCAATTTTCAGTCCATTCACCTACCACTGTACCTGCCACGTGTCGTACGACCTTGCCACGTCCACCGTATGGACGTGCCACTTGTCACCCTTTCAGTGGTGACACATGTCACTCCCTAATTGGTCCCCTATACCTGTCCACGTCACTGTACAAACGAATGCCATGTGTCACCTCTAGAGGATGCCACATCAACATCCACTATGCCTTGCCACATCATCTGTATGACCGTACGTCCTGTACAGTCATCTGCCACGTGGCACTGTACATACTGTATGGCCATAATTTTTTTTGCCTGTTTGGCAAAATGAATAGATCGCGTTATCTGAAGCATACAACATCCGTTTGAGCCCGTTCAAGTTGCGGTGGGTTCATAACGTCGAGGCCTATGCACACGTCCATTTTGAAGATATTTTGAGCACTTTTATTTTTAGGCCTTTCTGAGCCCTATCTGGCTTCTGGATCCAATTCTGGATCAATGAATGTTTATGGGGGTATAACCTTTGCCTAGATAGAGGTTCAAAGGTGATCATAACTGTCATAACCCCAGTTCCGAGGACTGTTGTATCCCCGAGGACGATCTGTCGAAGCAATGCCATCAGAGGGGAAACAAACTCTGGTGATTGATTATCCCGACTTGGATGAGTCCAAATAGTCATGGGCCATTGTTCTAAAGTCGAAATGGATGCTGACCATTTGATTGGGGGTGTATAAACCCTGTTTACCACAATAAACCCTGTGGAGGATTTTGTAGTAAATTGCAAGAGTCTATATACTTAGTGTTGTGATAAGATAAGTCTTCGCATAAACACCAATGGACCCAAATACTCGTCCTGAGACTCGAGGAGAAGAAAACCGAACACCCCACCAACCTAATTGGTGTTTAGGGGGTCAGGTGTGTTACACTAGGATATTTTTGGTAATATCACCAACATTTGCATTTTCATTTTCATTTACAGTAACCAATGCAAAGTGTTAGTACACATTGTAGAATGTCAATATACATTTAATTTGGTGGTGGCAGTGTTTTTGTCTCGCCTTCCCATAATTGACATGCCTACACCACCTTGTTCATCGCCCTTTCATATGCTTATGTATCTAAATCTGATCTGGGTTGCATGTACCCTTGAACTAAGCCTTCCATTCGTTACTTTTGCACATTCACCCAATTCATTTTATCACCCACATTGGCCTTCTCAAACAAACTTAGCCCATGCACCGATATTGCTTTCTAAGCCAATTGCCAACAACTAACTTAAACATGTGGGTTTGATGCTGGTAGGAAATATGGTGATGGTGCTCCTAATGATTAGTAGCTTGCCATTGCTAGCTAGGAACTTGGAACAATAGGTTATGCTATAAAGTTATGAATTCTGGAGGATATGGAATGGGTGGATCCACACCTAACTTGGAGTATCAAACTATTGGAAGGTACGCTATTACATATGAAACTATTTCAAATGGAACTGTGCAACTTCATGCTTGTCCCTCTGCTTCCTAGAACTTTCCTAGATTATGTGCGTTGCACAAACTCCATGCAAATTCTAGTGAAGTGCATGCTTCGAGATAAATTACAATAAATGCTTACTACAATTCCCTAGTCTTCTCTGTATTAAAAAAAATTAAAATTTTGTTTTTTTATATATTGTATTGAAGGCAATAAAGAATTGAATACACCTGGATTTACCTCTGTGGGATCTTTTACTAGATGATAAAACCGGTTGGAATATAGACTTGCTACTTTTTTTTCTCTTTCGCTTCAATTAGGAGGAAATCAACTCATGTTCTCTTCCACCAACTCAAGCTCTAGGTAAATAATTCCTTTGCCCCAAATCTTATGATATGGAAAAAATGGTGGCACCTGCCCCTTTTGCATGTGGTGTTTAGCTAGCCTCATTTGTGTGTGTTGTTTGATGAACCTTGCTCATAATTGAGCAAAACAATGATGATGCCATTTTCATCGAACTAGGATTCCACCTTTGCTTGAAACTAATGTTAGACAAAGTGTGTTCATTTTCTTGTTGGGAACCCTTGTTTAAGTTGTTCGTAGAGATATTTTTGATGTACAACAACTTTTCTTCTATGTTGGCTAACTTGTATATATGCAACTCTAAGAAAATCGATCTTGTATCTTCTTAATGAATAATAGATTTTAAGATTTCTTATATCGGTAGTTCCATTGTTTAGGCTTGGATAAAACATTCTTGTATTTCTTTGTTGTCGAGAGGAATTATTAATGTTGGAATTATTGTTCTTTGCCTCACAAACCCATGCGGAAGGCCACATAGTCACTAGGATATATTCAAGGACTTATAATATATTATCTTGTATATACTATATAACTATCCTTGATCAATTTTTTGAACTCTTGAAAGACTTGAATAGAATGGATGCACAATTTTTGAAACCTAATAGAGAAAGCAATGTGATTATTGTGCCCACACCCTTCATTAAGAGTGAATGCCATTTGAAATATCCTCCCCACATAATGGACTTTGGTGTTCGATCCTTAGCTTCTAATTTTAATTGGAAATACTAGCATTGCTTTGCTAATATTAAATCATTTTCATATTTGTCCATGTAAATTTCATAACATAGCTTTTCTTATACTAATTTGAAGCGCTGGTGAGACTTGGTTTTAAGATTGCTCTTCTCTGGCTACTATTTCTTTTGGAAGCTTGTGTCTAAGAATAACACAAGTAGCATTGTTTCTAGCATCCCTACTCGTTCCAACATATTGTTCATGCTCGAGGGTTGCGGAGATGCTCCATTGTGTAATGTGGCCTACATTGTATTAGCATATAACACTTGACTCACATGTAGGTACATGGATGTACATACATATCTTACAAAAGGAATTCCATTACATTTGTTGAGAGATTTAACTTAAATGCAGGTACGTTGTTTAGAGCTTAGGAATTTAAATCTTCTTTTCTTGCTTTCAAAATTTGGGAAGTGTCCATAAGTGGATGTGTGGCATCTTAAGTCGAGTGTCTGTTGTCGTTCTTTAATCTATGTCTAACACTATACTTTGATATCTAGCCATATTCATAGCTAGTGTACACCAAAACACATCATCGTTTGAGAGAGCACAATGCAAGAAGGGGAGGTTAATAAGATGATAATGATCTCAACAATACATAAAATACACAATATAGTACATTGTATTTCCTTTTGCTTTTGTTATTTGAAGGATAAAATTCTCTACACCATTAGATCCAATCATAACCACTCAGATTCACTTGTTAATCATTCTCAACAGTTGATAAGATGAACATCACACAAACGAAATTAATTTATCATTAAACCTAAGATCAATATTATAGTTACAATCCAATGGATATGCATAATTCTAAAGAAAATAAAATATCTTCGACAATTACATTGTTCATTCAAAATTCAAAACACTAAAATTAAATTTAAGGTCACATTAATTCTCAAATACTTATTTATGATTGTTTATCTTGGTGAACTAACCAATTAATTTGCACCATCAAAGTTGGAAAAACAACAAATTTAACCGAGTGCTCTAATTCTAATTCTATATTTGTAAATACAAAACCCTCATCCCTCTTCATCATCATATATCCTCTCTCAACACATACATCATCATTGTGTTATTACTCATAAGTTGAGTTTGCATTAGTCATGGGATAAATTAAATGTGACCATATTTTTGTTGAAGGCATTATTTAGGAAGGGTTTTTGCCCAAAACTTGGTTGTCCTAAACCACTGGGTTTGGGACGACCAATATGGTTTTCATGTTAAGAAAGTTTGTGAAATCACCAATGATTTGTTCCACACCCCAACCAATTTGAGATGGATATTTATGGTAATCTTTCCCCTGTGCAAACCGCAGCACCCAATTGGTGGTCATATAGATTTCAGGTTTTGTAAAGTTGGCACCTGCAATTGATTGAAACACAAACATGTTGGCTTATAAAAAAATTCCCTCAAAGGTGTGCATTGAGTCATGTATTATAGGTAGGTCCTTCTACAAAGTGTTACATGTCAGAATGGTTTGTTTCACCATAGTCCTCATGCGATTATTGGAGTGAAACTGAAGCTAAGTGAACTTGTTTGCTGACCATGGAGACATAGAAGGATTAACCATCCCGAGTTGAGGAATACACTTAGAGGAGGGTTGGTTTGGTTGCTTTTCATTGATTGAGCCTATTTACTAACCATAGAGAGATTGAAGGATGAACCATCCTAATTTGAGGAATACATTAGAGGAGGGTTGGTTTCATCTACCCTTTATTGATGTCCAACTGTCATCCGTCTATGGTCTACTTGGATTTTCATGTTTTCTACATCTGTTCACGAGTTATTTATGTATCACATGCATCTACACATTTAAATTAACTCATTCAGTGACTCAACATTTTTCAATAATTGGGAATATTGTCGACTTTCAATAGTCATGGAAGCCTAGTTGCTAGGCCTATGTATCTAATTGAGTAGGATGACTCATCTATCTACATTGTCTGTACTCTGTGAAAGGATTTAAACACACCCTCTATATTTAATGTCACCCAATGAATCAAAGTTTTTGTAGCTCACACAATTTGTTGTATTCTCTTGTAACTAAATGGAACTAGGAAGAAGAGGGCATTTACACATTCCTTTGTCTTGGAATCGGAACGGTGTGCAATGGGGAGGAAAAACCCTATTACATTTAGTTATATATTGGAGTGATGGAGGCATTTGTAAGTTTTGCATTTTTCCTTTTGATAAATACATGAGAGAGTAAACCATACAAAGATATCAATTAAGTCATCTACTCCAAAATTTTTCATTTCAACCTTTCAGATATTTTTTCTATCCTTTCTGTGCTTTACAAATAATTTGAGTGCTCTTGGATGCTTCATATATGATCTTGTGGTGGAAACCCTTAGGAGGCCTCGACTCAATGAAAACATGTTTTCTCTTGGGTTCTTCTTCCTCATTAGAAACTTCAACTTTAACCTTCTGGGGTTGTATATTCTTCATAAGTGACAAATCCCTCCCTATTTTTCTCCACTGAAACTGTGATCCTTGATAATTCTCCCTCATGGATTTCCATGGCACTGATCCTTGGAAGAAACTACATCAAGCCTTATTTTATACCCCATATGCATTTGAGAAACCCTCACAACCCCCTAAAATCCTCTATGGGAACTTTTCCTCATCCCGAGACTCCACCAAAAACCCCATATCCACAATCTCAAAATTCACATACCATAAAGCCAAATGCAGAATGTTGTTGGCTAGGATAAAGGACCCGATGTCCACATTGAATTCAAGATAAATCAAACCCTTTATATAGACACACCTCAACACCTTCCTTGGGAGGCATGTGACATAATTATTCATTCCCGAAAGCATTTTCTTAGTGGATAAAATGAGGAAATGGAGGACGAACTGGATTATGAAAGACAACCAGTTGCCAAGGACGATCTGCTCTTTTTTTAACTTTAATTTTTCCTTAACGATATGGGAGGTCTCTATAGTGAATGGAAGCTTATAGTTGGATGGATTCATAGTCGAAATAAGTGACTCTCTAGAATCTAATAAAATGGGTTGGCTCATGACATAAGAAACATTGACACACCCTCCTTCATGCAAATTGATGCCTTTGGATGAGTATGTAGCCAGTTTTCGAACAAAAAATATTGACAACTACAAGTAATTTTTCTATTTTTCAACAACATTTGATAACTTCAGTTGAATTGGTGTAGTGGAATGCAAAACCCTTCATCTTGTAAATTAATAGCATTTTCCAATCCTCCACAATATTTGTCATACATATTCAATTGGAATTGGAATGTTGTATATTTATCTATTTGTGAGCCTCTAAAAATCTATGGCATTAATATCCATTGGGAGGCATTTGCAACAACTTGACAAGAGTTATTGCCTTAGAGCGGTGACATTATTTTTAAATCAATGTTGTTTCATTATTTGGTATCCATTATCCTTTGGCCTTAGCATCACAATTGAACTTGTTCTTAGTTCTCGTACCAGGTTAGAAAATATAAATATAACCTTAATGAAAAGGAGAGGGAACACCATTTAAATGAAGGGTTTTTTTTAGTGTGATACTCTATTTCAATTCAAGTTATCCTAAATTTTGTTAAAAAATAACGATATTATTAAATTTGCATTTTAGTAACATGTTGTTATATTGAAAAGATTTTGGTAATGATTTTTAGTCATTTGAAAGGAAGGGAAACACATTACAATGAAGATTGAATGAGATTGACTCCTCTAAAACAAGTTTATTCTCTCTATTAACTATAGAGAGAATTGGTTCCAATTTGAGTGTAACGAATTGTTATATATATATATATATATATATATATATAT
>SNQJ01S0006047.1:50572-78691 GCA_010110895.2 Picea sitchensis
TGAATTCACTGAAGAGGTCATTTTGGGCACATTACTTGGAGGAACCTCTCAGTGTAATAGCTCATTGGAATCGGGAGAAGCGAAACTACAGGATGGGATGGTGAGAAGTGACTTTCAGTGGCCAGGGAAGCCACAAGGAAAGATAAGGTGTTTTTCAGAGGTAAAAAGGTTAATTAATTAATTAATTAAATATTAATAAAATGAAAGTCACTTTGGAGGGACAAGGAGACCAAAAAGTATAAAGGAAAGGAAAGGGCCTCTACTCATTTTCATGTATGATTATCTTTTGATTTCTGGCTTCTAGCTAGTGAGCCCAACATTGGGGGTTTTGAGGGTTTTGACTTAACAAACCCTAGAGGACGATTCTGTGGTGAAAGATTCCACCTAGCTTGTCCCAAGCTTGGTCTCGAAGATGCAATATGCTCCCACACCATTCTAGTTCCAGATCTACTCAGTTGTAGGAGGATTCCACATCAGTTACTTGTGCAGATAGAGAGAGGGCGCACCAGTTGAGAGTTTCCAGCAGGAGGGGCACACCATCCATTGAGGGAGGATTCATTCTAGTTGAGGAGACGAGATTTCAGGAATTCTAGGTATTGGGTTTTCCTTGCAGGTGTCTTGACATCATTCTTGGTTGTTTCCAGAGGCATTTCAGTGGAGGATTTATTTTTATTGAGATTGGGACGATTTCCCAAGAGGAGGGCGCACCATTTCTTGGAGGGTGGCTAGATCGAAGGGTCTGGCAGGTCCTTTGATGATTTGAGCACTTGGGTTTCCATTGTAGCATCCCGATCTATCATTCTAGCCAATTTGTGGAGCCATTGGAGGTCTCTAGGAGAGAGGCTAAATTATTAGGGTTTTAGCCATCCAAGAGGGCGCACCACACCTTGGAGGAGATTCAGATCCATAGGGTTTGAGAGGGATCTTGGAGATTCAGGCACTTGGGTTGTTCTTGCCATCACCCGATCTACTATTTGACATCTTTCTTGGGGTGATTGGACACATTTGGCAACATGGTCGAATTGTTGAGGAGCTTCAACATTCCATTAGGACGTGGCATCATCCAGTTAGGGTTTCTGCACTTCATACGGCTAGATCTACCTTGACATTGGTCTTCATCTCTTATCCATCCTTTGGAGGCTTATTTTGTATTGTCGGGAGCTTTTTGTAGCAGCTCATACTTCTATCTTGGAGCCATATGTTGAGCATTCTAGATCAGCATCTTCATTGTAGCAGGTTCTTGTATTTCATGAATAAAATCATATTTGGGATGTTTTGGCTTGTCTATCATATTGCATATGGTTGAGGTATGTTCCATGATTGTATCTTCTTGTTATTTGCTACAACACACATATAAACACATCAATAAAGCCCTAAATGTAACTGTAAGAAAAGTGTTTGATGAGATACCACAACCCAAAAAAGTTTAAAAAGACACCAAAACCGTGATGATCCTAGCAAAAATGCTTGGGATCATTACAAAGAGCCAAGACGTTCCGATGGGGTCGCCTACTCTTTAATCCTTATCACAACGAGCCTAAGTCTCGATGGGGTTTGATCCTTGGTGGGCTGAGTGAAAAGCACCATCCCCCACCAATAGGCCCCAAGTCCTTGTCGTCAATGACAAGAGCATGATTGTTACCAATTTACTTTCAAAAATCTCCAAGGGTTTGTTAAAAATCTAAGTGGAGAGGGTGTCTACAAAATCATCTTCATTAAGTGGGACAAGAGAATGAGTTTAGGTTCTTGAGAGTGGGAACTACCACTCTTCGGCTCAAATTGGCAGAGCAATGATGTCACATTTGGATTTTTTTCTTTATAGTAAGTCAAACTTGAAGCCAAACTATTGAGTAACTTCTAGAGCTATAGGGCTCAGATTGCAAGCGTGAACCTAAAATTGCAGCTTTAAATATGAAGGCGACAATAGAATTTGATTTTTGTGGGGGCCAAGAGGTCTTAAGAGGGATCTTAGATGATCTTTGTATTTAAAAGGAAAATGGATTCATAGGGCCACGGTCTTAGATGGGATGGTATGCCTTCTAGTATTGCTCAAGGCTGCACATTTTAGGGTCTTTTGTGATTTTGCTTGTGATGGCCATTATTGGACTCACCTACTATGTAGTAACTATTACAAATTATGGTCCTCAACTCTCACGCAACATGTCTGACATGATTGTAACATTCTTTATCATTCTTCTTGCCTTCGATATAGTGGTAAAATTATCCACATTGCATTCTTTTCTTTTGTAAATGTTTAAAATTGGGGTAATTTGTGGTTTCCTTTAATCCATGGTGAGAATTTTCTAATTGATTTATTAGATCTGCCCAGGAAGATGTTTTTCTGGTGTTGTTAAACTATTCATAGTGACTTAAATTAAATTAATAAATTCATTCCTTTCTCGGTAGTGATTGGTGTTAGTGTCGATCAAAACATAGTTTGTTGGGATAATTAAGCAATTTAGGGTGAACTTAAAGCAATCCAAGGCGAATTAAATGGTTTTAGTAAGATTGCTTTTTGTCCAAACATTTTTTTTTTTCCATGGAATTGAGGAAATTTTGAGAAAATTAAAGCAATATAGAGAAATTTGACTGAGTTAAACTATAAATATTATTTTGATGAAAACTTTGGTAAAGTCTAGGGTCTCTTGACCTCTATTTTGTTGTCCTTACTATATGCATAAGAAGACCTTGAAATTTTGTCATTCTTGACGTAATTTGGAGGCTCAATGTACCCTATAAGAATATGTCACATCAATATAGAAAATATTATGGGCTAATCTTTTTCATTTGGTTAGTTTTTCCAATGTACCCTGTAAGAATATGTCACATCAATATAGAAAATATTATGGGCTAATCTTTTTCATTTAGTTAGTTTTTTCAAATTTTTTAGGAGGATTAGTGAATTAAAAAAAATATTAGTTGAAAATCCAATAGGATCAAATTCTTTCATTTGAAAGTTTGGTATGAAAGAACTATCCAATTTGGCTATAAAAATATAGAAAATAGTTAAAAGTTTAATTTTTTAACAAAATATTTAAGAGTTATAAAGATTCCATAAATCTTATATATTTATAAGATTTTGCCTGGACAACAACTTTTTGACTTGGTTTGTACCTTACTTAAGTGGTCCCTAATGAGTTCCTCAATATTTTACCTAGATATCAACTTACATAAGTGGCCCTAAGGTTTTTTTGATTCATCTTTTCTTGGAAACATTTGAAATATTTCTTAGTATGGTGAAAGAGTGGTTATAGTTTACATGAACATTTTGATTACATAATAATTTATGGGCTTAATTTGTTGCGATACATTTTGAGCTATTGAAAATCTCAATTAAGAGTTTGTAGTACACCTTTGGGGGATGGATAATCAAACATGGAACCTTCTTCAATAAATAACTGACTAATTTTGTAAAGAACATTATGTTTTTTTTCCAAGAAAAAAAACATACTTTCTTTTTAAGACGAACTGAAAATGCATTCCTTAGGTGCTGATGCAGATACAATGTATAACTAGTTTTCTATGGCCTACTGGCCCAATACCAATATCTTTTACATAATTTGTTCCAAAACCTTAAATATCTAGTTGAGTTCTAATCAAAATACGTCATCATTAGTTGACATATTACATATCAACAACCAAATAAGATTTGAATTCTAAAAGGTTACAAGACCTTGAGGACACCATATGTCCCTTAGTAAATTCATCTAAGACAAGAAAACCTTCAGCCAAGTGCAAAGCTTCCTTAGATAGCGAATCAGAAAAATTGTTCAGTTCTCTAAATATATGAGTAAAACTAATCATCCAAAAAATACCAGAGATAAACTTCAAATGTAATGCCAACTTTGAATGACCAGTACTCTGGACCTGGATTTCATTGTTCATCCATTTGATAGTCACAACAAAGTCTCTAAATACTTGTAGTTGTAAAATAACTTTCTCTAAAGCACAGTTCAATAGGAAAAATAATGCTCTAAATTCACCTTGATTATTTGTCCCAATACCTAGATTTGCCTTACCAGTGAAATAGTGATCCTCAACAATAAATAACACAAAACTCAGTTTGTAGAAGTGTTATGGACCCTGGAAGGCTCCATCAAGGAATCTCCATGCATAATCCTTGTTCATAATCACCTATATAGAACATTGTGGTATTTATATTGTTTAATATATTTATGTGATATGTACATATGTTTTGTATGTGATCTTGCTATATGAAGATCAAAACCATTCATGCCTACCATGCAACTAACTATTACAGTGCTTGATGTAAGAAAATAAAAATTGATATATGAATAAGAAACATAAAAATGTTCCTAGAATGTTGAAGAGAATATGAATTATGTTGCAAAATACAACTTGCTTTATGTTAGAAATTCATAAGATTGATACCCACAAAACTATGTATACAACCCTTTATTTCTCCAATTTAACTATTGTATTTCAAGTTTTATGTCCAAGACGTGAAGAGGGATTTGTTCATGTCCATTGTGCACTAATGTGCTACAAGACTATTGTATACAAAGAACTTTCGTTTATCTCTATTTATGTTTAAATTATGCACCAAAGACCATTATAGCATATTTTTCCACCTTAGTAGCTGAGATGCATGTGATTGACCATTATCCCTTAATATCCCCCTTTTAGTTGCATGGGCTCTCCCAAACTCTGCAAAAATCCTTCACAAAAATCCACTTGCTACTTTTTCTTAGTAAAGGTGTGAGTACTTTCCCTTTGCCTTAAGGAAAGGTGCAAGTACATCTTAATGTACCAAAAAAATACAAAAAAACATGAAAATTACATCCTCTTGAGCGTGGTTTTTGGGAAAACTAACTCAAAAACTCTGTAAAACCCATATAAAAATGGTCTCAAACATCTTAAAATGGCATAAAAAGAGACCTAAAGGAGGAAATAAAGAACACGAACTATTATTATGCTAGAGTAATCATTTATCCCCAAGCAACCAAGCCATTTTTCCCAAGGTTTTTATGCCTTGCATTTCCTGAGAAACCCATGTTTCCCGAAATTGATTTCCCATTCAAATCAGTGAGGTATAAGCTCCCTTGATCTTCCTCATATCCACGAGGAGAAGAAAACTTGGGGTGATATAGTCCCGAGTGGCACAAGATTGGAGAAATCCAGAAGGTGGTTACAGATGGTGCCGACAGAAGAATTATGTACAAGATTTTGTATTATTGTTATGATCCAGGTGGATATCGGTGGCCACCCACCTATTCCACTGGCTCAAAGAATAATTTCCATTTTGGTAGTTTTTTAACAAATTTTCTGGTCCCAAAATTTTGGGTTGTTTTGAGGTACTAAACGACATTTTTTGGGCTCGATTGTGCCTAACATGTAGCCAGAGGTAGATGCTAGGCCGAACAGAATATGTACTCCTCGGCTATACCTTTCCAACGGTGTATTGAGTGCCCCAAACAAAGATCGTATGCAAAAGTTATGATCTCGGGAGATGAAATGCCAAAAGGTTTGTGGGCCCCGATGGGGGTAGTTGATAATTGATCCAGGTGGATATCGGTGGCCACCCACCTATTCCATTGGCTCAAAGAAAAATTTCCATTTTTGCAGTTTTTTTTATAGTTTTTTCGGGTCCCAAACATCCGGGGTTGTTTTGAGGCCCTAAATGACGTTTTTTAGGCTCGACAGTTCCTAGCATGTAGTCAGAGGCAGATGCTAGGCCAAACAAATATGTACTCCTTGGCTATATATTTCCAACAGTGTATCGAGCTCTCCAAATGAAGATCGTAAGAAACATTTACGCCCTAGGGAGATGAAACATGAAAAGGTGGCCCCGATGGGGGTATTTGATAACTGATCCAGGTGGATATCGGTGGCCACCAACCTATTCGACTGTCTCAAAGAATAGTTTTCATTTTGGAAGTTTTTTTTACAGTTTTTCAGGTCCCAAACTTTCGGGGCTGTTTTGAGGCCCTAAATGGTGTTTTTTGGGCTCAACAACGCTTAGACTGTAGCAAGAGGCAGATTCTAGGTTGAACGAAATATGTACTCCTTGATTATACCTTTCCAACGGTGTATTGAGCACCCCCAAAAAAGATCGTATGTAAAAGTTACGCCCTCAGGAAGTTGACATATCAACTACCCCCATCGGGGCCCACAAAACTTTTGGCGTTTCCTCTCCTAGGGAGATGAAACTATTCTTTGAGCCAATAGAATAGGTGGGTGGCCATTGATATCCACCTGGAACATGTTCTTAATAATAAAATAAATGCTTCTCTTCTTTCCCTCCCCTAAATTATGAATTGTTTATGTTGAATTCAATCTCCTTCATTATTTCGCCGATGAACTAATTTCCTTGATTGAATTAGTTAAAGTATTTATTTTGTATTCATTTCTATTTCTACCAATAGTCTTAAGGAAGGTTTCTTGTTTATGTGCATGCAGGTTTGTAAGGATAATCAGAGGATCGTCTCGAATCAAGCATTGGAATTAGGAAAGAGTTCTCATAACTAACTAGTAGTTATCGAAATAATATCTTAGACTATTTTTGGGAAAGATTAGCATTTTTATTTGAATTTTCTCTGTTATAGTCATTCCTAGCTATAGGAAAGTTTATTTTTGCAATAGAATTGTTGAATCCATTAGGGAAAACTCCTAGAGTTGTTCTCAATAGGGCTTTCTTAGTTGCTTTATTGGCTTAGGTTTAGTTTATTTTTGTCATTTTTCAGTCTGTATTGTTTGCTTGTAAGGTCACAAGTTAGTCTGTAGATTTTTTTGAGTATTTTAGCCTCTTATAGGACACACTCACTCTTTTCCTTCAGTGAAACAAAGAGCACTCACTAGTTTCCCTTAGGAAAGGCATGATTACTCATTGGTTTCCTTCACAGAAGGCGTGAGTGCCTCCTAGGAGTGAGTTTTTCTCGTTTCTCTCCATCTTTCTCCTGCCTAGTGCCTGCATCCTTGCTTGTTTGCCTTCCAATCCCCGTGTGAAGTAGATTTACATTTGAATATTGCTTTCTTGATTACATTTTAGCTTTCATTATCATTGAAAAGGAAAAAAGGAAAAAACATTCTAGGCTCTTTTTCTTTTGTTTTAGTTTGCGTGTTTGAGGTTAGGTTGTCTAGCTTCATTTTTCATTTGCTTGTTTGATTGAGTAGGGTCTGATAGTTGCTAGTCTTTGCAAGAAAAGGAAAACTTTGCACTAAGAGTTCACATATTGCATTGGATTTAGTTTTCAAATTTGTTGATGTTATAACTGCTTTCGTTGAGGAATCAATGCAATTTGGATGCCAATGTTCTTATTAGTTATTTTTGTTTGAGTCTTTGAAACATCACCAGTTGTTCTTTCATAACCTTTCAGTAATTATAAAACATTTAAAATGAACGTTTAAACTAAAAATAACTAGACTCTTTTCTTTATATAAAAGAAAAACAATAGTCTAATATTTAGGTCCTTGGAATATGGTTGGAGAGTAAATTCTCCAAGGCTGCAAAACCTAAAACTAGAGTTTATTAAAGAGTGTGAAACCTAGTAGTAGAAAGGAGCGCTTTCTGAGAAAGCACCTCTAACACAAGTTTTAAGAAAAATGTCACAATAGGGTAAGTGGAGGTGATATCGTAACCTTCACTTGATTTAGTGTCTGTTGAATTACTACATGTATAGGGGTTTCCAAATTATCAGGTCCTTTGGGTGACAACACTTTTGAAGGCTTCAAGATTTGTTTCCTTGCCATATGTGTGATCTAAACCCACAACTATTCCAGTTGCTTTTTGATTGTAAATTGGTTGCCTTATTGGATTTTCCTAGGATTTCACATGGGTGGCTATGAGTGGGAAGTGCTCATGGTACCCGAGGCATACGCCTAAACATCATTTCAACTCCTTTGGAGGGTGCCCATATTCTCAAGGGTACTTGCACCTTAGATGAACATTGTGAGAAGGTTATTGTAACTATCTCTTGTTCCTTCATGGATCCATATTGGGAATTAATCAACCCATAGTGGTCTCCAGAAGGTCGTTTAATTGACTCTTCACTACCTCAGAATCATGACCTAACCAACTTGGGTTGAGACTTGGAAGAGTGGTTTGTTTGTTGATTCCTCTTAGAAATTTTATAGTCGTGTCTTTCTATGGTTGTTTGTTTAGTTGGCCTTAGGTTGTTTGTGTCTTTTCGATTTTGAATATCTGATCCAAAGTGGCTGACTAGCTACTTTGCCAGTCTAGAAGGACCCATAGTATTTCTCCTAAAAGTGTGGAGCTACCTCCTTGAAGGCATAAGATGAATAATAATGGTTCACGAGAGCCAACGCAACATACCCGATTAGACGTGGAAAATACCACAAAGGGAGAACCTGTGCATAAGATCGTTGTGGATAAATTTCTTGAGGATACCAACCAAGGGACCCCTTCCTAAGGGGATTCTTGTGCTTTTCCTTTCTTTGAAAATGTTGGTGCCCCCTTGATGGCCACTTTGAACATTCCTGAATTGAATGTTAATCACTTTATGTCAAGAGAATGAAATTGATGTTGACCCTTTACCTTCTTTGTCAGTGAAATATAATCCTCCTCCTTCTGCCTCATCTAGTGAAAGTCTAGCTACTAGTAACGAGAAGTATAAAAGGAATAGAAAGAGGAAGAATAAGAAGAAGAAGTGAAGACAAGGGAGAAATTCATCATCCATTACAATTCATGCTGGAGACAAGAAACCAACCATTGAAAGTCATGTTGGAGGAAAGAAACCAACCACTGCAAGTCATGCTGGGAGTAAGAATTTAGTTACTACAAGTCATACGGGATTAATGAAACAAACCATTGCAAGTCATGTTGGGAGAAAACAACTAGTGGCTAGTGGATGGAAGTCATGTTGGGAGAAAACAACTAGTGGCTAGTGGATGCAAGTCATGATGGGAGAGAGAATCTAGTCACTGCAAGTCATACTGGATATTGGAAGCTAATCACTGCAAGTCATGCTGGAAATAAGCAACCAAAAACAATGATTCATGCTGGGGGAAAGCCACCAACCAATGAAATTCATGCTGGGAGAATTTATTGTTGAGAAATTTAGACAAATAGGACATAAGCCTAATTTCCCTTGTATACTTTGCAAGGGAGATCACCTTGCTCATCTGTTCCCTACTATTATAGAGGTACAAAGATTGTGGTCCCTATCTCAAGGCCCTTCCGATCCTAAATCACCTCTAGTTTCTCAGCAAGCGATTCAACCATTGGTTAATGAAGTGGTCAAGATGATACAATTTTCGATTGATCCCACTCTTCTTTTAGAGGGTGATGTGTCTCATGACCATGTCTTGCAACCTATTCAACCAATGGTTGTTGACGTTGTTGACCCAATGTAATCTTCGGTCGATCCCACTCTTATTTTGAGAAGTTATGTGTCTATCGACCTTCAAAATTTCCAATTTAGAACCTTCTAAACAAGGGGGCATTCCACTCAGTTCGATCATATTCCCTCCAATTCATAGGATGGTTTCCTTTGATTGGAGTGATCTTGTTGAGCCTTTCCTTCCTTCATATGCACCCATCCAAGTAAGGGTTGAAGTTTATTCAACAAAAAATTACCAATGTATAGTAGATGAAGGAGCCTCTGCAAGAATTTTTCCATCCTTGGCTTGGAAAGCTTTGGGTTCTCCCAAGCTTGTGTTAGCTACTAGTCAAATTTTGTTTTTTAACAAAAGACCTAGTAATGTTTTGAGGATTCTTCCTCAATTTCCTATCACTTTAGATGGGAAGACTATCCTAGTCGATATGATAGTGGTGCAAGGCCCATTATAATTCAATATGATTCTTGGGCGTGATTATGTATATGCTGTGAATGCTATGGTGTCTATGCTCTTTTGGGTGATGCATTTGATTCACAATAGAATAATTTCCACTATTTATCAACTTACATTTGATAATCACCATCCTAATTCAACTTTAGCTGAGGATACCCCTTTGTATGTTCCTAGTATTCGAGTATACTCTACCCCACCATGGGTGAATTATATGACATCATATCCTCAGTGTTCAATTTTTTTGAGAAAGGTTATTTACACTTGTTTTTGACTTCTCAAGACAAGGTCTCAACAATTCATCAGGTCATTTATCCAATGGGGGAACGTGAGCTCTTACCTCCCCTATTGGCTCAAGAGATTATGATTTTCCTCTTGATTTTGATCTCACTATATGTGGGTCCTCATTCCCTGGTACTTGTGAGTCTTCTCTTATATAATCTACCGAGTCTATTCAAAATATCCATCATCATATGGAATATGATCAGTTCCCTTTGCCCACCTGGGCCATCAATCCTCCTAGTGCACATGATTTCATGTATGATGAATTGCTTTTTGATGAGGTTATAATTGAAGCCATGACTATGGATGGTAGACCATGGAAATACATGCATCATAGATTGTTCTTTCTTCCCAAACTAGAGACTTTATAGGTTGAATACCAAGGAAATATTTGTCTTGAGCTTAGCAATGCGTTCCACCTGAAGAAGTACTATGCATAAGCTACAATGTTGTGTGGTTCTTTTTACCATATTGTACTTTTAAGGTTTTTTGTTTTCAAGTTTTGTATTCCTGAGCACAAGTTGTTATCAAAGGTTTATATATTGTATTTATTAACTTCTAGATGAGTGTTGTTGGTCATATATACATGACTTTGGATACACATTTGTTGGCATTTTGTCATCACGTTGGTCCACATTGATATGATTTGAAAGGTTATGATCTTGAAATTGGAATATAGGTTAGGTTCTCCCACCATGCATTGTGCATTATTAGTTTCTTGTTCCATTTTTTCTTAGGATTGATCCCATTGAGTTGTAACACAAAGACTTATTTCCCATTTAAAAAGTGTCGTAAGTTACATGGTAGAGCCTACCGATCATGGGTGCCCTATTTAGAACCCTGTTTGACATTTTGGAGCCCATGCCGAAGTTTTTCATAGGCTCGTGAGTCCCTTTTTAGTCCCTCCATGACTTTGTGTTGAAGTCGCATGAATTCTTCTCAACCTATTTCTGGCCATTACCCATGAGACTCCCATTATTGTTTCATTTCGAGTTGTACTGCTGCATCACATACCACTACTTGCACTTTTGAGCCTAATGCCAACCTCAATTTTCCATTTTCTTCTTACTGCACATATATTCTCTTCAACAACTTTCCTTTTCATTTGTTTCCTCTGTACGTCAGAACCCTATCCCTAGAGGAAACATCATGAAGAGTGTCCATATCCTACACGCCCTCCTTGCATTTTGCATAAGTATGTTCTAGGTGCTTGGAACTAGTTTTCTTTCCTTGCAACACTTGTTTCCTACACTATATTTTAGCGTTATTTTATTCCTTTTCAGGATTTATTGATATGAAAAAGAAACAAAAAATCAAATATGATAAAAAAGAGAGGGTGGAAATAATAAAGATCTTTGTTTTTTTAGCAGCTGTCTTGAGTCTTGTTTCCCTTGAACAAAGCACCAAGTTTTGAGTCATCTTCTCAACAAGTTGGGTTTTAGTATGACCTTAATAAGTTGGACCTTTATTTTTTGAGTTTCATTACTCCTCCACTTGGTTACTCTTCCATTCCGACTCTGATACCATGTTGGTTTTTCTTCATATAAGATATGATGGATATATTATTACAATGATGAGTGTTCCATATATAGGGAACATATGGTGACCATCCCTGAAAGGATGCATCCCTTGAATAATCAATAACTATTTATTATTATCATTTACTTATTATATATGATATTTCATAATCAATAATTATATTATTAATTATTATTCTAACATAATGTCTTCCCGATGTTGTCGAAACATCAACACATCCAACCACCCTGAAATATAAGTGTCATATGTAGAAAATGAATATGTCACTGTCACAACCTATTCTGTCAAATTCGTCACTGAGAAACCTGTCACTATATGCTCTTCAACCAATGTGATTTGATCACATATACCTCAATCACTATACAACAAGTATGTAACTCAAACCATGTGCTAGAACCTCACTGTTATACAACCTCTATCTGTACCAATAAATTCAACAACATACCTCAACTAAAATCCCTCAAACATGAATTAATACTAAACTTCAGTAGATCTGCCTCAGATCAACTCTACAACAAGCCCCAAACTTCCAAGAGGGCATCCAACGTCAGATTTACAAGGCAAATCCTCAACCAAATTCATAAATTCAACACTACACATATGAAAACCATACATTTTTTCTTCTTGTAGCATTCCACTGCCACGATTTTTTTGCTGCAGGTTTCCTGCCGCACTTTTTCTGCCTCGGTTTTTCTGCCGCAATTTTTCTACCGCGATTTTTCTACCACACTTTTCTTGTCACGATTTCTCTGCCACACTTTTATCTATCAATAATACCTGCCCAAATAACCTTTCATAAAATAGATATTAAATGATATGCAATATGTGCTAATGGGAGAGCCTTTCTCTCTTATTTATACTTCCATGTAGCTTCCTCAAGTGGTTACCTTCTAACCAACTTAACCCACTTTCCTTCTTTTAGGTCTAACCCTCTTCTAATCCACTTGCCCACTTCTAACTCACTTTGCTACAAATAGTAAATTCTCCACTTTTAGTTGCAACTAAATTATTTTTAATTATTTTCTTATTGCAACAACTTAACCCATGACTAACTCCTAGTTTCATCCACTTGACTAGTCAAATTCTTCTAGGAGCTTCTAGAATTAATTTGACTTTTTTGACCTTCTAGATAGCTCATGAGGGTTCTCAAACTTCACTAGGCCATAAATCTCTAACCGTGAGGAGTTATGTGACATTCCGCATATCACTAGAAATAACATGACATGTACTATCCATCTAGAATAGTCTTATCTAGAAATATATTAAACTTCATATCATTATACATCAATCAAACTGAAGTCCCTTAATCATACTGTTGGGGCTACCCGAATTTGCTATCGGACTTGCTTAAAGGCTTGACATCAATGACAACCAACCAAATTAATCAACAATCTCCCCTTTTGGAATTGATGGCAACACTCTGATGCAATACTAAAGCCATATCACTCATGCTCCCCCTATGACCATCGCTCCCCCTGGAACCATGCCTCTGTTCTCTCTCTCCAAGAATTTAACTCTCTATCATGTACCTGATAAATATCTCCCCTTTGACATCAATGGAAAATGTAAGTTCATGTCTGTGGTTGCTCCCCCTAACTGAATTGTCCTTGGAGCTTCTCCCCCTAACTAAAATCTTCATGAAACTGCTCCCTCAACCTGAACTGTCCTCTTTATGGTGCTCCCTCGTGTAAATATAAGACATATAAGATAAGTATTCAAAAACATTCATTTTGGAGTATAAATTACTCAGAGTCTTTGACGAATATACTCAAAGGATTCACTTGGAAGCGGTTTTGTAAATATATCTTCCACTTGTTCTTTTGTTCCCACATATTCAACTTTGATATTATTCTCTGCAACCTGTTCCCATAGAAAGTGATACTTGATTGGAATGTGCTTTGTCTTGGAGTGCATCGTCGGGTTCTTTGAGATATCGATGGAGCTTGTATTATCACAATAGATTGGAATGGGCTCATCATACTCAACTTGTATATCTTTCAGAGTTTGTTTCATCCATAGAACCTATGTACAACATGTTGTTGTTGCAATATACTCTGCTTCGACTATAGATAATGATACTGATGATTGTTTCTTACTTAACCAAGATACCAAACACTCACCCAAGTAGAACATTTCTCCACTAGTGCTTCGTCGGTCATCAATGCAACCTACTCAATCTGTATTTGTGTAGGAAATAAGTGATAAATACTTTCCTTTTGGATACCATAATTCAAACTCTTATGTACCCTTGAGATATCTGAATATCCTCTTTATTGCTAGAACATGTGATTCTTTGGTGTTGCTTAAAATCTTGCCACCTGTCCAACTACCTGCATTACATCTGGTCTGGATGATGTCACATAAAGTAAGCTACCAATCATAGACGTGTACTGCCTTTGATTTGTAGACTTTGAATCATCATCTTTACTTAACTTGCAATTGGTTTTCAATATTCCATTTCGAACCTCTTTAGCATTTATCTGATATACTTGGTTTGAGAAATAAAAATTCCTTGTTTGCTTTGACATATCTGAAGACCCAGAAAGAAGGATAGTTCTCCAAGTAATGACATTTCAAATTCATTCTTCATATCATTTGCAAATTTCTGGTTCAACCTGTCATCATCACTTACAAAAATAATATCATCAACATAAACTTCAATGAATAAAATACTATTTTGAGTTACCATGATGTAGAGGTTGATGTCTGCATTTCCTTTCCTGAACCCTTGCTGCTGGAAGTATCTGTGTAGTCTAGAATACCATGATCTAGGGAACTATTTGAGACCATACAAGGCATTCTTTAATCTGCAAACATAATCTTCATTTTTTGATAACTGAAATCCTTCTAGTTGCTCAATGTAGATTTCTTCTTCTAATTCTCCATTCAGAAAAGATGATTTCACGTCCATATGATACACTTTATTATTCTTTGAACATCATAGGCTATTATCAATGTGATTGCTTCCATTATGGAAATTAGGGAAAATGTCTCTTCAAAGTCGATACTTTCAACATGTGCATATCCTTTAAATACCAATATAGCTTTGTTCCTGGTAACCTGTACATTTTCATTCAATTTATTTCTGAAGAACCATTTTGTGTCAATCACATTCTTGTACCTTAGTCTTCGAACCAATTCCCAAGTTTCATTCTTCTATATCTGATCCAATTATTCATCGATGACCTTTATCCATAATTCATCCTTGCTAGCTCCTTCAAAACTATTTTGTTCAATCGAAGATAAGAGTGCTAGGTGCAATTTTTTTGGTGAACGAATTCTTCTTTTAGTCTCAACTCCTGCATCTTTGTTCCCGATAATATGATCTGACGAATGATTCCTCTATATTCGTTTGTTAGGTGTATTTGGAGGTACTTGTTGTTCTTGCTCTTATACTTCTATTTGATCTTCTTCATCTTCCCCTTCTGTTGCTTCTTCATCATTTTCTTCTTCTTCGTAAACATGTTCCATTGACTCTTTTTCTTCTTCCTTTAATTTTCGTCCACCTGTCTCATAAACCGTTACATTGATTCTTTCCACAACTTTGTTGAGCTTTAGATTGTAACATTTGTATGCTTTCCTTATACTTGAGTAACCAACAAGTATGCCTTTGTCTACATGAGAATCAAACTTTCCCATTATTCCATATTCTCTTTTGATGTAGCATTTTCTTCCAAAGACTCTGAAGTGCTTCACATTTGTCGATCTTTCTTCCCATAGATTGTAAGGATTTTTTCCACTACTATTCCCGAGCATTACTATGTTTTGAATGTGAATTGTTGTATGCACTACATGTGTCCAAAAAACATCTGTCAACTTGGAATCCATTAACATTGTTTGAGCCATTTTTTGTACTGTCTTGTTCTTTCTTTCGACGACCTCATTGTGTTGGGGTGTTCTAGAAACGAAGAATTGTCTTTTTATACCATGCTTGTTGCATAAATCCATAAATTCCTTTGAAATAAACTCTTCTCCATTATCATATCTCAATCATTTGATTTTTGAATCCATTTCATTTTCAACCATTTCCTTGTATACCTTGAAGTTTTCAAATGCTTCCGACTTATTCCTGAAAAAACAAATTGCAGTCATTCATGTATAATCATCAACCAATAACATAAAGTATTGCTCACCTTTTAAACCCTTTGTTTTAGCTGGCCCAACTAGATCAATATGTACAATTTCCAAGGGTCTTTTCGTTGAGTATTCCTTTGATTTGAACTTGGTCTTTGTTTTCTTTCCTTGTTGAAAATGCTTGCATAAAGTGTTGGTTGGCTTCGTGATCTGGGGCATTTCTCTGACTGCTTCCTTTTTGCTGACTTTGATGAGGTTATCGAAGTTTATGTGACCCATTTTTCTGTGCCATAGCCAAACTTCATCTTCCTTCCCTAGACAACACTTTTCATTTCCAATTTCACTTATACATATATGTTTCTTGAAGTTCTTACAACTATTGCAACCAATTTTCTTGAACCTTCTTTTCTTATCTCGCATTTATGTGAATCAAACATAATCTTTTGACCTTGGTCACACATTCTAATTACACTTAGAATATTATGTTTCATATCTTCCACTAGTAGAACATTTTCTGCCTTAGTATCCTTGTTTTCAATTTTGACAGTGCCCTTTCCAATGATTCTAGCTGAGTCGTCGTTTCCAAAGGAGACTGATCCATCTCTTTCCTTTCTCAATGTTAGAAACTTGTCTTCATCACCTGTCATGTGATTTGAGTAACCACTATCAACATACCAACCACATTTCTTATTCTTAACTTGCAGAGCAGTGTGCATTCTTCATTGCTATACTGATTTTGCTTTCTTATCCATGTTCTCTTCTGAGGTTTGTGTCTATGACTATTGTTATATTGTTGTGATTCTCTAGGAGGGATTGGCATTCTACAATCTTTGGCCATGTGTCCAAAGTTGTTGCACTTGCAGAATTTCACTTTAGTGATCAATGATTCAAACATGTTGTAGATTCTTCTCTGTGTTTCACTAGGCCTTCTTGGATAACCATTGCAAGTATGACTTTCAAAATTGTTTATGTTCCTGCTATTAGCTCTATAATTTACAACTTTATGTCCAAAATTATTGCATGCATAACATAAACCAAAAAAGATAGTTTGATACCTCGGAGTTGAATATCTTTTGAATCCTTCTTCTTCTTGAGGCCTATTTGTTTCTGAATGTCGTTGATTATGAAATCTAAATCTTCTTGGTGGAGGAGTGTCCCTGTGATCTTCCTTGTAGAATTTCTTCTCCCCTTTGACTGTTTCTGCATAGATTTTTGGATATGTTTCTTGATCTGTCGTTTTGGAGCTTGATCCATTTTCTTTCTGATTGTATCAAAGTTTGGACTTGTCATGATTAGACCTTTGACTGTTGATAATGTCATCCAAAACTTTTTAGTTGTTCTGCATATTTTTCTTTTAAAGATCATTTCTCAATGTAACAATCTATGCTTCCAAATTTTCAATGATCCCGTCTCTTTCTTCTAACTGTTCTTTGAATGCTTCTTCAATTATTTTATCTTCTTCTATTTGAACCTTCAATTCCATGATCATCTGCTCTAGTTGTTTAGTGTCTTCTTTCTTGTCTAGTTCTGCTTGGAGATTCTTGTTTTTCTTCTTTTCTCTTTTTATAACTTCTATAACACTCAACAATTCTTCTCATAGTCAACTTCTTCCTCTTCATATTCTTCTTCGATGTCTTATTTATCAGAATCTTCTATTTCCATGAAGAGAAATATTTCTGTGTCTTTCACTAACTTCATCTTCATCTGATAAGGAGCTGCCTTCTTTGGTGCAAAAACTTTTCTTGAAGACTTTCTTTTTGGTTCTTTTGCCTTTATATGCTTGTTTGCTATTTGAATCATCTTCATCATTTCTTTTCTTTTTCTTATGAGGACATTTGTTAACAAAATGACCACTACCATCATAATTAAAACAAATCAACGGAATCTTACCTTTATATTTTCCACCGGTTCCCTTTTTCAATATTCTGACAATGTTGGCCACTTCTTCATCATCTTTCAAGATGTCACTGTTGCTGCTATATTCTTTTTCTTTTTACTTTCCCTTTTGCTTTGACCTTTTGGATGCTTTGAATGTTGTTTATTTTATACCTGAATTTTCCTGTTCAGTTCTCATTTCATAGGTTGTGAATATTCCATGTATTTCATCCATGGTTATTGAGTCTAGATCCGCTCTTTCTTCTAGTGTTGAGATCTTAGGATCAAATCTTATTGGAAGAGATCTTAGTGCCTTTTGAAAAATTACAGATTCTTCAATTTTTTCTCCCAATCCTATGATTGCATTCATTTTTTCATCAACCCATAGGAAGCAAGCTGCAATATTATCATCTTCCTTCATCTTTAGCTATTCCAATTGACCTTTGTAAGTTTGAAGCTTTGTTGCTTTGAATTTTGAATCTCCTTCATAATATTTTGAAGTTTGTCCCAAATCTCTTTAGTGAAGATACAATGTATAACTTTGGTATATACCGAATCACAAAGACCATTCATAAGTGCATTTCTGGCTTTTGAATTATTTAGACTGAGTTTCTTTTCATTGTCATTTGTTGGCGAAATTGCTGGTTGTTTGTATCTATCTACCACTGATTGTCAAACTTCAAATCCTTATGCATGTACATATGTTTTCATCCTTCTGCTATGGAATGCATACTTCTGCCCATCAAACTGTGGTATTCCATTTTTATACATACTGTTGCTCTCCATGATCTACCTTTCAGTGGTTAAACTGTTTTCTAAAGAAACTTGATCTGATACCAATTGTTGGATTACTGAGGGGGGTTGAATTAGTGATAGAGATTTTTAATCCTTTTAACCATAGTATGCAAGTGTTATTTATCTTTATGATAAATATAAAATTATCATCCAATAAGTGCAGAGTAAATAAACCATGAACAAATGAACAATCATACACATACACAATACACCAATATTTTTTTACGTGGAAATCCAATGCCGGAGAAAACCACATAATGTTTTTTTTTATTTGTCTTTAAGAATTACATTCTTTGGAAGCACCAACTTCCTTTGTTTTCGAGCTGCAACTGGAAGGAGGCTCCAACCCCCTATTTTCAAGCTACAACTTGAGGGAAACTCCAACTCTCCAATTTTCTGGTTACAACTGGAAAGAGGATACAACCCCCTATGTTCTCTAGCTACAACCGGAAGGTGGCTACAACCAACTATCCTTGCCCCGTCAAACCGCCCTGAAATATACATGCCAAATGTAGAAACTGAATGTGTCACTGGCACAACCTGTTCTGTTAAATATGTCATTGAGAAACATGTCATTGTATACTCATCAACCAATATGATCTGATCACATATAGCTCAAACACTATACCACAAGTCTATACCTCA
This sequence comes from Picea sitchensis, assembly GCA_010110895.2. Lineage (NCBI taxonomy): Eukaryota > Viridiplantae > Streptophyta > Pinopsida > Pinales > Pinaceae > Picea > Picea sitchensis. The sequence continues at coordinate 69,551 of SNQJ01S0006047.1, forward strand.
AACCATGTGCTAGAACCTCACTGCTATACATCCTCTATCTGTACCAATAACTTCAACAACATACCTCAACCAAAATCCCTCAAACATGAATCAATATTAAAATTCAGTAGATCTACCTCAAATCAACTCTACAACAAGCCCTAAACTTCCAAGAGGGAATCCAATAGATTTACAAGGAAAACCCTCAACGAAATTCATAAATTCAACACTACACATATGGAAACCATACTTTTTTTCTTCTTTTAGCGCAGAATTATGTTGTCGTGATTCTCTTGCCGCATTTTTTCTGTCGCACTTTTCCTACCACAATTTTTCTTCCACACTTTTTTTCTGCGGTGATTTTTCTACCACACTTTTCTTGCTATGAGTGATTTCTGTAGCACTTTTCTCTATCAATAATGCACTTGCAAATAACCTTTCACAAAACAAATATTCAATGGTATTCAATATGTGCTAATGAGAGAGTCTTTCTCTCTTATTTATACTTCAATGTAGCTTCCTCAAGGGGTTACCTTCTAACCAACTTAACCGCCTTTTCTTTAACATGGCTAACCCACTTCTAATCCACTTGTCCACTTCTAACTCACTTTGCTGCAAATAGTAAAATTTTCACTTCTAGTTGCAACTACATTATTTTAATTATTTTTCTTATTGCAACAACAACCTATATTCTCCCTATTTTCTTACTTGACTAGTTAATTTCTTCTAGGAGCTTCTAGATTAATTTGACTTCTTGACCTTTTAGATAATTCATGAGGGTTCTCCAACTTCACCATGCCATAACTCTCTCTAACCGTGAGGAGTTGTGTGACATTCCACATATCACGGAAATTACATGACATGTACTATCCATATAGAATAATCTTACACCGCAAATATATTAAACTTCATATCATTATACATCAAATCAAACTAAAGTCCCTTAATCATATTGTTGGGGCTACTGCAATTTGCTACCGGACTTGCTTCAAGGGTTGACATCAATGAAAACAAGCCAATTAATAAACAAATACGTCATTGGATATAGACAAATAATGACAAGAACACGGGGGGGCCTATGATTCTACATAAGAGGAATGAAAGTGGTCTTAGGGGGCTTAAAGCGACCAAAAGTGACCAAAAAGTCTAAGTCCATTACCTTATTTTATGCTAAGTTATATCAACTTGGGATTAGTTTCTAAGGTAGTTACGTGGGATTCTTAGAGAGCCACGTGGTGAGTTGCGGGCATGCACAAATATTCCTTGATGTTGGTTATGCAAGGGGGAATTATCCATAATTGTAGGGGAAACCTGGTCTGAATTCTAAGCTACCATGCCATGTTTGTAATGGAATTATGGAAAATGATCCCCTATGAATAATTATGCATGTGCGCATGGAAAAATATTGCCATTGAGGAAAATTAAGAAGTGGATAGCCCAAGGGATTGCATGCAAAGAAGGGGAATCCCATTCATTGGGATGTTTCTTAAGGGGAAGAGACCTTGTGGATTGGAATTGTTGTAAGAATTATAGTGTAATTTAAAGGAAATTTGAGAGAGTGAGAGGATTAGACCAACCGTAGGAGAAATTCATCTTTGTGGACTCAGCCGTATCTAGGGGGGGTGCCTTGTTGTAGAAATATTAAGTACAATAGCATACTATGTTTTGGTGGAACATTCGATACGCAACTAGTTGGTATCTTATTTTCCTAAAGATAAGTTTTATGGTCCATTGTCTTTATAATGCGTTAATGTTGTGTAAATTATGGATTTAAATGTTGTTCTATTGCATGAGTAATCTACATCTATAATTGCATAATATTTAATGATAATTACATAAGCATGCATGTCATATTGTATGCATTAATTCATTAAAAGCGTGACATAGAAGAATGTGGTATCAAAGCATGAAATGTTGAGTCGGTGGAAGAAATTCTAAAGTACTCCATGACCCCAATAGTGTACAAGGATGGTCGGGCATGTTACATAAAACATAATAATCATGCATCTATTCCCTTGCAATATTGTGCAATGCATAATTTAATACATATTAGATATAAGTTCATTAAAGTATTGGTGAAATATTAAAATATAAAAGAAATTGATTTGACACTTCTTGTTTCTCAAGTTGTCCAATGCCTAATTCTAGTTGACTTGAGGCAGTAGTAGTAGACTCTCACGGCTCTGTAGTAGTTGTTGGATACTATTTTTAAAATTCAAACATAGCCTTTGATCATACTAATAACACATATCTAATTTGAGATAACATTCACCATGTTTTACATTATGTGAGATACATTTTTGGGCAATGCATTTGTAAACTACATGTATGCCAAATACATAATGTGAGATTTATGTAATGAATTCCTAAATGAGACCTTTCCCGTACATTATTGGAAATAATGCATAAACAAGATATTGGTGTGTCATAGAATGCAATCATTGTTTCTTAATTCTATAATGGCCACCCCCATCAAGCATTGACATTTTTCAATGAAGTAGTTTAAAGCATTGACATTTTTCATCTCGTTGGTGTTAGACTAAGAGTCCATAGACAATCAAAAATTATGAGACCACATTCTTTGAGTTGTCACCCTTATTTGTTGTTGAGGTGTTGTCATTATCCATTGATGAGTTGTCAATGAGATCTAAATCTAGACATGGTCATATACATGTACTAGATATTGATATCATTAGAAGAATACAAGTTTTGAGACCGACTTAAATCCTTTTCTACCAAGATCATGTCTCTTTTTGTTCTTGTTATATTTTTAACATGTTTCAATGAAGAAGTTCTAAGCATTGACATTTTTCAATGAAGAAATTCTATGCATTGACATTTTTCATCTTGTCGGTGCTAGAATGTGAGTCCCTAGACAATTACAAAGTCTGAGACCACATTCTTTTGAGTTGTCATCCTTATCTATTGATGAGATATTGTTGTCATTATCCAGCGATTAGTTGTCGGTGAATCTAGATATATGGGTCATATATGTTGGATCATGTTGTCATTGATCCAATGGTTTGATTGATTGATGATAAAAATGGTTTATTGTTTGTTGTGTATGGATAGATGTCAAGTGGAATCCTTAGTCATATGATGTAATGCATAGTTGAATATGGATCAATGAGTTGTTTGATATAAATGCATTGTTGGATTGATGAATCATTATCGATCTTATCATGGTTGATAAGGTGCAACACAATGGATGAACTCCAAAGTGGTCCCCTTATGGTAGAAAGCCTTCATGGGGAAGACGGTTTGTGGTTGAGTTATCCTTGAGTATGGTTGGAGAACCCATGCTTGTATGTGGAATAATGGATGAATATGATGAAATTGTTGGTGAAACTATCCTAAGATGGATAGTGCTTGTCATTCATTTACGGTGGTATGTGAATGTCACATGAAATCCTCATGGTTTGAGTTATGGCCCTCTAAAGATAAAGGACCCTCACATGTTAAGCTTGAAACTAAAAGTCAAAAGAAGTCAAAGTGCTTGAGAAAGAGAAATTATTATTTAAATGATAAAATTGAGGAAGTGACAAAGTCAAGGAGGGACTATTTAAAATAATAAAATTGAAGTGACAAAATCAAAGAAGGATTATTTAAATATTAAAATAGGTGACAAAATGGGGAAATTATTTAAATGATAAAATTTCTATTTATGGAAAGTGGTTAACCTAAAATGAGGAAAATAAGGTTAAATAACCTAGAAGTGGGTTAAAGTGACCTATAAGATGAAGAGTATATAAATAAGAGGCAAGGGTCTCTTGTGAAATGTACCTTTTGTGTATCTTTGGTATGCATCTCTTGAGCATGAATGAAGATCTATTATGAGAGAGAAAATGTGAGGAGGATCTCATGGACAAATCAAATTCTTGGCAAGTCTGAGGGTCTTGGCTTGAGAAAAGTCACCGAGGATTCGAAACCCTAGTTTCGGGGTGTATGTGAGCTACAATGGGCCAAACGTTATTACATCGTCGGTATTAAGGAAACGAGAATGCTTGTCTGATGGATGAAGTTATGGAGATTTGTGTTTGAGTTGTTCCCAAGCTCTTGAAATTTGAAGCAAGAGACTACTAGATCTACAGTCCATGGGCTCAAATTTGCCACTGATACTCTAGTATGGTTACATTATTATCTTGATGAATTACTATTGGTTATTATTGTGGTGAATGTCTAGGGCATTCTTGGTATGTTGTTGTGATGTGGTTTGTGTTGGTACGATAGAGTGAGAAGCACTCTTGATTGATGTGAATATGATTGCTATAGTATGTTGATTGCTTATACATGATTGAGTAACATTCATATTTTATGGTTGAAAGCATGAGAGTTAGTTGTTGGAGAAGTTTGAGATGTATTGTGAGCTGGTTATGAGTCATCTTGGAAAGTAGAAGATATAAAGAGAATGGAATTGCATTGCTTAGAGGATACAGTTGTCTTGAAGAAAACCCTAATAGCTTCAGTGTGATGTAGCAGAATTTGTAATGCAGTATTGCGTGCATCTGTGGTAGTGGCAGAAACGTTATTTTATCTGTATTTGCTCTCTTGACAGTGTGACTACTGTTCTTGATTGATATCTGTTGAGATTTTGTCTCATCTCACAGTTGGTGTTGAAGTGTAAGCTTTCCGATCACTTGCATTAGCAAGTGGTACTCTTGTAGAGTTGTACTTTATTCGATTGTTGTTGAAAAACCCCAAGAATTGTAGAGTCAAGTAATAAAAATTACATACATCCTTGTGCTCTTTGTGTTTCCTTGTGGAAATGATTTGTTAATGATATATTGACGATATATGTTCCAAATTTAAGCCCGGTTATAAATAATGACAATGATAATGAGTAAATGGTGAATGATAATTAAAGAGTTTTGTAAGAGGGAAGTTTGGGAAAAATATCCCCGAGACTCATTCTCTCCCCCTCTCTAAAAGTGTGAATTGGGTGTGTCCAACAGGTAGAAATCAGTGAGCCTTCACTATAAGCCTAACAAACTTGAAGGAGGAGATCTATAGACACACAAATGGATGTTGAAGGTTTTCCTCATCAAGGATTGGAAAACTATTCTATTTGGAGAGTAGAGATGAGAGTGGATTTGAAGGAAATGGGAGCAGTTATTTGGAAAGCAGTCATTGGTGGATCAGTTTCATTGAAGACAAGTCAGTTGCGACTCAAAGGAAAGAAGAATGATGCATTGGCTCTCAAGACCATTCTTAGTGGACTCTCAAGTCTATCAAAGAGAGCATGGGAAAATACACTTCTTCCAAGGATCTGTAAGCTAGAGGGGAGACAAATCAAAACAAGAAGGAGAAGGGAGATCTTGAAGACCATCCATCAATATCATTAAAGGTAAAGAATCTTCAAAGAAACTCTTGAATGCATTATTTCTAAATGTGATCTTGAAAACATCACAAATGAAGACAAAGAGATCATGTGATGATGTTGAAAAAAATGAAGATCTTGAAGATACTTCAAATGAAGGTAAAGAATCTCCAAAGGAAGGCAGCTTGGTGCAATGATTCAAAATGTGATGATGTTGAATTTTCTACAAGTGAGAAGAAGAAATCTAGAAGTAGTTTGGATAAAATCAATTGATTGTTATCCCATGGAAGAAGTAGAAGAAAAACTATTGGATCTTAAAGAGAAGGTAAGAAAAACTATTGGAGCTTAAAGAGAAAGTTGAAAGAGGTCTATATGAATATAACAATGACCACTATTATATAGACTATAGCTATCTTTCGGATAACACTAAAAAGTTTCTCAAGAAGAGTCAAAGTCACATCTTGAAGTTAAAAGAAATGCTCAAAGAACTAGAAGAAAGTAGTAAGACTCAATTAGAAGAAAAGGAAGAAGAGATCACAAGACTAAAGAATGAAAAAAAAGATAAGAAAGTAGATGATGAGATTAGCAATTTTTTTGAAACTATTGTCCATCTCAAGACCCAAATTGAAGAAGCCAAAAGGGTCGAGGAACTATTGAGGAATCAAATAAATGAAAAAGAAGAGTCATGTCATGAGTTAGAAGTGAAGTTGTTGATCTTAGAAAGAAAGTAGAGAAGTCAAACAAATTCTTGAATAACTCACAAATCTTGAATGAGATCTTAGAAAGTCAAAGATCACCAAATGATAAATCAGGTCTTGGATACAAGGGAGAACCTACACATGTTGAATCAAGCACCTCGAAGAAACATGAGATAAGTTCCTTACTCTCAAAGGATGAAGACAATGTTGCAAGTCAACCATCTACACAAGGCAAAGAAAAATTCAAAAGAACAAAGCAAGGAAGACATCAAGAAGGCATTTTTACTCCTCAAAGAAGATGGACACCAAAACAAAGGTATGAAAGTGTTTTTCATGGTCAATGTTATTCATGTAATGAATATGGTCACAAAGCTTTGAAATGTAGATCTTATGCAAGGAGAAATAATGGAAGATTTCATAACACCATAAGGTGTTGGAGATGTGATCAAGTGGGACACATTGCTGTTCATTGTCACACCATGAGATGCTACAGTTGTAGTGGATTTGGCCACAAATCCCAGGATTGCTGGAACACAAGAAGAAAGTCCATGATGAGGACTTCATATATTATGAATAGAAGAAAGAATGAAGTAAGGAAGGGAGACATATTTGAAAATATGGAAGCTCAGAGCTCAAGTTCTGAAAAGCAGGGACACCTTCAAAAGTGGGTGAAGAAGACTGAACAACCAGAGTAGAATGGAAGCCTTAAGGGAAGATCAAGTGTGTCATCTACTGAAGCATACACGGGTGACAGTGGTAACAGTTGCGTACATACAAAAGATGACCTTCAATAGGTCACGTACATACACGAGTTGTTGTGCAACAGACCGCGTATATGTGGTAAAGACTTGAGAAAAATGCAATGCACATGGGTTGTAGCTTGATGTGATGATATAACTTTGTGATGAAGGGTCTGACATGGTTTGTCACAGGTTCTGACACTGTTTTCTGCAGATTTTCATGATTCCATATTGGATTATGTAATGTGATGATAAAAAATAATGAAGGGGTATCTTGGATGCATGGCACTAACCCATGAGTATGGATTGAGGCATTTTCTGTTGAAAAACAATGCTGAGTATGACAGTGAAGTTATGGCACCTTGGTCATGTGAGATGTCATTGATCTATTTGAAGCATACTACTAGTACATGTATTGTTGGTTGCTTAGTATTTGTTGTAGTGAATGGAGGATTGATGTTGATCTGTTAGTGTACATGGCTGGTATATATTTCGAGTTTCATTGATATATCTTATGATGTATTATTGGAAGCTTACTTGGTGCATGCATTTGGCATATGGTTGGATTACATATTGGGACATGTAGTTGGTGAGTTGATCATGTTGTACATCATTGATAAGTCTATAGATGATGCATGATTGGTACACTTCTAGTACATTGGTAGAGGCACCTACTAGTAGATTGATTGACACATGTTTTCTGTGGTGGACTTGGCATACACGCATGAGGATTCATCTTGTTGGGGTATTGATGCTGGTTGATGTACTTGCTTGGTACAAGTGGTCATGCATATTTAGTGCATATTTGATACACTCATAGATGGTATATGTTTGGATGATAGTACTTGGCTAAAAGTACACCATTGGTAGATGCACATGGTTGGCATGTTGATGGCGACATATGATTGGTATACTATTGGCACACGTTTTGGTACATGATGTATTTGTTCAGTCAATGACATATATTTTGTTTCATGATGTTTGGTATGGCATGAATTTGATKTATGGACAGGTCCAAGGATCATCATGTGGTAGCATATTATTCATTTTGCAGAGAATATAGGGGGGGACATACCCATAGGGGGAGTCATTATTCTTCCCATGATTCCAGGAGGAGAGATTTATCAGATACAAAGATAAAGACTTATGAAAGAGCCCTATATTTGAAGAAAGAGCACCGAGGCACAATTCCAGGGGGAGCGATGGTCACAGGGGGAGTATGAACGATGTATCTTCAGCATTACATCAGAGTGAGATCCCTTGTTCAAAAGGGGATAGTTTATTCAAAGGAAGATCAAAGCCAGGGGGAGCAACCCTAAGACGAGAATGACCCTTTTCAATTGATGTCAAAGGGGGAGAGATAGTCCCATTGATGTGATTGATGATTATTGATGGGGAGAGATAGTCACATTGACTATTGATGTAGAGCATGCCTTATCTACATGTTGACATCAATAATTGGTAATTGGTGTTGACATCAATGTTGGTCTTGCCGTCAATGCCAAAGGGGGAGATTTTTGGATCATGTTGTCATTGATGCCAATGGTTTGATTGATTGATGTCAAGAAATGATTGGTTGTTTTTTTAGTATGGATAGATGTCAAGTGGAATCATAGTCATATGATGTCATGCATAGTTGAATATGGATCAATAGATTGTCATTGATATAATGCATTGTTGGATTGATGAATCATTATTGTCTTATCATGGTTGATAAAGTGTACAAATGTATGAACTCCAAAGTGGTCCCCTTATGGTGAAATCCCTCACGGGAAGACACTTTATGGTTGAGTTGTCCTTGAAGTATGGTTATGATTGTATGTGGAATAATGAGATGAAGATCGGTTAAATTGTTGGTGAAACTATCCTAGATGGATAATGCTTGTTATGCCATTTCCGGTGGTATGTGGAATGTCACATAACTCCTCATGGTTTGAGAGTTATGGCCCTACGAAGATGAAGGACCCTCACATGTTGGCTTGAAGCCCCAAAAGGTCAAAGAAGTCAAAGTGCTTGAGAATAAGAAATTATTATTTAAATGATAAAGTGAAGTGACAAAGTCAATGAGGACTATTTAAATAATAAAGTGAAGTGACAAAATCAAGAAGGATTATTTAAATATTAAAGTAATGTGACAAAATCGAGGAGGAATATTTAAATGATAAAACTTTCTATTTATGGAAAGTGGTTAACCCTAAAATGAGGAAAATAGGTTAAGTAACATAGAAATGGGTTAAGTTACCTAGAAGTGGGTTAAGTGACCTAGAAGATGAAGAGTGTAAATAAGAGGCTAGGGTCTCTTGTGAAATACACCTTTTGTGTATCTTTGGTATGCATCTATTGAGCATGATTAAAGATCTATTCTGAGAGAGAGTATGGAGGATCTCATGAACGCATCAAAGTTTCG
>SNQJ01S0006048.1:3219-20257 GCA_010110895.2 Picea sitchensis
TCTTGAAGGGTGGGTGTATGTAACGACCCTAATTGGATACATGCTTAAAGATTATTAATTAATATTTAATCAAAGAAATTAATTATGGTTAACTGAGTAATAATTCAAACTACAGATCACATTTAATGCCCTGTGAAATAAAATTAAAATATGAATGAAAAATGATATAAAAATGGTGGCGTATGGAGAGAGGGATAGCCATGGATCCCGAGAAGATAAAACATTAACTCATGACGAAGGACGGAGGATGCAAGGTGGTTGGAGGAGTAACTGCTTGAGGCGACCGGGAGGAATAAGGGACGGGAAGAGGGGGATGTGTGCACCATTCTGCGGGGATGGATGTTGCGAACTGTATTTGCTGAGCCAACTGTATTGGCGGTGACTATGGTATTTTTCCGTGAGCAGAGAGCCTCTGGACGGTGGTGTGTTGCTGTGAGTAGCGAGTTTCTGTGCACTGCTATATTTTGTGGACTTATGGACTTATTGGGAGCACAGAGTTTTGAGGCTGTGGCTTTTGATCAGGGGAGGCACTGAGTTGCTGGAGGTTTTGGGCACGGAGGGCCAGGATATCCGTAGATATCCTGGAGCTAGGTAGTTTTCCTAGTTGGCAAGGAGGACAGTAGTTTTGGGCAACTATTTTCCTGTTTGTGGTAGGATTGATCTGTGTAGCAGGGAGCAGAAAGGAAACAACAAGGCACAGTGGCAACAACAATTAGCATCAAAACGAGGTACTTTGTTAAGTTATGTATTTATTTATTTCTGTCATGAATTCAGTATTTATTGATAAATCTAAGTTACTGAAGTTGTTGTTATGAGAATCACTATTATGCTAAGAAGTTACTGTTTCAGATTACTTTCATAAAATGTTTAGGAAACTTAAATGATGTTTTAGAATTATATGGGCATTATAGAAAATCTTGTTCTACTACACTATAAGACTTCAATGTGTCTACTGCAAACTCAATGATATACCCCAATACAATGTTGTCTAGCCAAATATCTACTGCACATGTGAATTTATTATTTAACCCATTCAACCATGCGATACTTTCTTCTATCAACTCCACTGATCTAACTCTACTCGTCGGATGGATATCTTTCAACCATGTTATCCACTCCTGCAATAGCGTAGGAAACTCACTAAAGAAACTTTCTTGTATTTCGTTGAATATGTATCTCTCCAAGTAATGTCTTGGATCAAATCTAGCACTTCTATTATATTTATGGGAAAAATCTAGCTCATGAACTATAAATCACGTTTCATTATCCTCTTTTGTAAGGTTTGAGCCTAAAAACACCCCCTTTCTTAAACCCTCACACTATATTATGTGATACATCCCTCCCGATCTAATCTTCTGAGTTCCAAACCAGAACAGAACCATTATTGGTTACTTATGGGTTGAACCACATTCTAACTACATGATTACCAACTTCCCTTCTATCATCGACCCTCCTAGATACAAAAAGGAAACACAGTGCACAAAGTGCACTACACAAACTCACCCAAGATGGCTTCAATGAGTGGTTGCAGGACTCATATGTCTGCAACCCTGGGAGGGGATGTGTTTCTCTGTCAGGGGAATTATATCCACTCAATTGTTAACCCTCGAATATCCATATATTATTCTAAATCTAACTCTGACTAGTGACACAACATATGACCAACATACTTCAGTAACCATTATAGAAGCATGTATTCAATGATAGGTATCCATCTATTGTAACATATGATTCATATCTAAACACTAGCTATGACATCCATTCATTTAGTGTTGTTGTATAGTTCTTCCCTTATGCACACTATTATTTCCTTTATCATTTACATGTTCATCATAAATTCATCAAACCAAATGTAACCATAAATACTACAAACATTCACACTTAACATATATATATCATGGTTCACCCCCTCTTGGGCTATGCCCACAAAGATTTATCGCTTGGGTTCTTTATTCATATTCTCTGCAAACTCCAGTGTTGTGCACTCTACAATGCTTCCTCCATTACATTTTATCTCCACAGATCAAAATAGTTTTCACAACTCTAAGAACTTTTGACCAATATACTATCAGACTGTCTAAAATGGCTAACTCAATAACTCTCCAACTACGACCTTTACAGTGCTAATATATTCTCCTTATACAAAAATTGGGACAAAGACCTTACAAAAACCCTAAACCTAAGCGGATTAGGTTTGTCCACTTCTCCTTGACTTAATATTCATTGGTCAACGATCCAACTGTTCCCAAAGTCAACACATGTCCACATTCCAACTGCTTTGTGAAGTAGTTTGTCCACTTTGTAGAAGGATTTATTGGCACTTCTTTTCCTCTATTTCTGACGTTCTCCCCTATTTTTTGACGTTGTCTTGAAATATTAAAAATTTCCTTGGTTTTCTCCCAAAATTGTCCTGCACCAATAATTAAAGTGACATGTTAGAAAATATAAAGACTTCATTGATTCATAGGTTCTTCAATTCGTGTTAGATCATTTGATGGATTGAACCAATGAAAGATGATAATGTTCACGCCTCCCTAAAACGCTTGAAAACAAGTAATTTTTAGCAGAGAATCTTGATTTCATTAATTCATGCTTGTGTTATAAATTAAATTTTGATACTTGATCATATAATTTTTTATTTTTTTTGTATTAGGCATTGTGTTGTAGAGTTCATATTTAAATGAGTATTTTCCTTCTCTAGTTTAGGATTTTTTTAAATCTGGTTCAATATACATGATTTTCTCCAACTAATTTCCATCTATTTTTATGTGTGGTTGAGATATTATATCAATGGGTTTTTAGTGTGATAAGATAGCGTGCATATTCTAAGAGAAAAATCAAGTTGTATTTATATGTGTAGTTTTATTGGTTGAATAGATCACTAACGATATTTTTTAGTGTGTTGAAAGAATATCAAATTTCTCAATTCATAACAAGGATTACCTTTTGAAGGTTTATTCATAGTCGAGTTTGACCTTCAAGAAGATCAAGATCTGATCTTCAACATAGGCCCGTGGTTTTGGGAAAACTCGGGTTTTTTCATGAATCCCTAGTCTCCTTCTTTCAATAAAGCTACTGAAATTATCTCCATAGCCCCTGTTTGGGTGAGACTTCCTAGCATGCCCCTGCATTTTTTGGGTTTTCCCTCTCTCGAAGACATTGACTCAACTTTAGGAAAGTTCCACTTCACTAGACATGAAACTTTGAGGCACAACACCTCTACTTATGCCCATATTTTCATGGAAATGGATTTCAATAAAGAATTCCCAACTGAAGTTATCATTACTTGTAAAAATCACTCTTGGCCTTAGAAAATTGACTTTGAGAGAGTCTCCTTGAACTACAAATCTTGTTTGGAAACATGACATATTGCTTCCTTTTGTCCCAAATGGTCTAAAAAATATTATAAAGAACCTAAAATCCACTTGATGGGTTGGTTCTAGTGAAGTCCTATTCAAGGAAATCCATTATCTCAATAAGCATGCGAGAAATCCACTGAGATGTTGGAGAAACAGGAATCTACCCTTCATGACTCAGATAAGGGAATTCATATACAACAATCCCCTCAGCCACTGACAAGCTGGGAATATCGGATTGATGTAGTTGATCTTTCAGATGAAGAAAATAAATAATATTCAGATCAATAAATCCCAGGTATCATAGAAATTACAAATGGTCCAACATTTACAAACGAAGTTTGGAAGGTAGATGGAAATAAGAAGAAATTACTTTTAACACCAAATCCAATGGTAACATTAAGTTAGACCTGCAAGTCAAGAAAAAACATGATCTCTTCCCCATCAAGTTAACTTATATGCAATGTCTCCTCACGTTTGTCCTTGGAGTCTTTTTTTTAGTGTATTCAATAAGGTTGTTCTATGTTAGTACTTGAAAAAGTCAGTATTCAATAAGTTTGTTCTATTTAGTATTTTATAGTAGTTTTTTATTTGAGACCCTGAGTTGGCTTGAAGATTTCAATATTATGTAACTCCTTCGTGGTCTCGACCGCACCTTCTTTATTATAAAATTTCCCAGTTTCTGTAAAAGAAAAAACAAGGATTACCTTTTGCAATGTAGGTTGATCTGAATTATATAATTATAATATTTTTCATCTATCACAATGCTTTTTGAGTGGAAAAAAAGGAGGAATCATCTTGGAGGGTCATTTTAATTATAGGTCCTAGTTTAGAAAATTAGGGTTTGAAACCTTCTGTATCCATTTTCAGGCATCAAACAACCTTTTTTTGGGTAAAAAAATTATTTTCTTTTGCTAAGATTGCTTGAGAGTATAAAAAACATAAATACATTTCCAATGATGAAAAAATAATATCAATCATATCTTTTATGCAAAAGTTATGTCTCCTACAAGATTGTCTACTGTGTTGACCAACATGGTATGAGTCAATTCCATCTCAACCCCCATTACTCATGCTTATAGGTCTATCCACATGTGGAATTTTAATAATGTTTCATAAGGTACAAGACCTATTACAATTTAGGGTTGAGGAAGTAAAAACCCTACCCATATATTGCTATCGAGTGATATGAAATACATGGAAGCTAGGAGCATAAAGGGTTCCATCCTTTTTAATTTTATCTTGTGAAATAACTGAGAAAAAAAATATAGGAGTCATATTTTGTGACAATTATAGAGGAGGAGGATTATATAGCAGTAGTTTAGGATACAATACCAAAAGGTAACTCTATAGTGATTTTCCACACCTTTGTATGCACATTTTATAACTAAAGCAAAGAGAATGGAGCATAAGCCTCACCTTCTAGTTGGGTTTTCTCTTTTGTTGGGTTTTCAAAGTCAAATATTTTTTCCATTTGTGTGGATTGTGTGTATTTTTTCATGTTCTTTCATTTCTATATCTCAATTATTTCTTAAGTTAAATCCATAAGAAAGAGATAATAAATCTAGGGTCTAAGGGAATAAAGAACATACATATAATATTTCATAATATTAAAGGATCTTTTGTGTTGAAATATTCCATTCTAATATCAACGACATTTTACGGATCATATTGGTATCAGAGAAAGTTTTTTTGGGGTTATTTTTGGGAAGTTGTAGGAATCGAGGAATTGGTTTAAGAAGAAAGTTGCAAAACCGTAAACATCACCAACAATGTTTTTCAAAAAGACCCTTGAGATCCAGTAGAGGAGAGAAATTTAAAAGGATAAAATAGAAACTCACCAACATATCTCACAATATGTCTGTCATCATGGTGGCTCTAGTAATTAATCTTGAGATTTTTTTAGAAGTTGTAGGATCGAACTCAAATATTAGAGCAAATGAGAAACTCAGGGATAATGAAAACTCATAAAATGAATCATAGAAAGAACCCAAGCAAGATAAGACGTGTTCTAGTACCCTAAACTCTTCAAATTATGTATTCAATATGGAACCAAAAGTAGATACAAATCCATACCAAGGTGATATCAATGCATTAAAATTTAATCATTGGTTGCAGTAACTACAAGTTTATTTAAGCATTCACCATATAGATGAAGAACAAAAGATATCATTTTCCAAACTGAAGCTATAGGATCATGCTTTGACCTATAGGTAAATCTATATGGAAACACATAGACTAGATGGTGATCCACCAGTAACAAGGTGGGAGGACTTCCAAAACCCACATCAAGTCCCAATTGTACCCTAATAGCTATGTAGAGGACCAATGGATCCAATGGCACTACCTTGGGAAGAGGAAATAGTAGAGTGTACAAGAGTACACCACCAAGTTCAGAAAGATGGCCATCATGCTAGGTATCTCTCCCAAGAACCCATATGTAATACTAAAGTATCTAGGGGGTATACATAGCCATGTATAAAATAAAGTTATCATTTTAAATATAAGGATTGTTGATGAGGAATGTGTACAAGAGAAGTATATGGAAAACATAGCCCTTAAGAAAGGGTAGCCAAGTAGATCCAAGAAGGAAGAGAACCAGCATGATTCTAAGGAGGGGAAGAAAAAGTGGAAAGGGGGTAAGGATAAGAAGAAAACACCAATTCAACATTAGTGCAGGGATCCTAGCAACCATTTTAACAATTACAATATTGATGGGAACATAGGCGAAAATTGTTGGAAACTACATCTAGAGTTGAACCTAAAGAACCGTAAGAAGGATGCAAAGGAAAATAATATTCTAGCCACAAATTCAATAAATCAAGTTGAAATAACCTTTGATGTGGATGAGAATATTATGTTCACATTGGTGTATAAGGAGGTGTATATAAGTATCCTTCATCGCTAATATGAGAAGGATATGACCAAACTCGTTGACATTAAGGTCTAGGTCAAAAAGAACAATATATATGCCTTGTTCGACTCTAGTTTACAGGCTAATATCATAGTAGTGGATGCGATAAGGAAGATTTTATTCTAGATTTTACATCAACTATCCCATATCCATTCAGATGGGTAAACAAGGATAAAAATATCAAGGTAACAAAACAATGTAAGATTAAATTTGGTGTAAGTGTTGATTTTATCGATGAAGTGAAATTGCGTGTAGTACCCCTTGATATATGTGAAGTAGTGTTTCTAATAGCCTACATGTATACGAGGGATGATATATTCATCCAATTTTTCAAACAATACATATAAATAAAGGATTTGATGTCCTACATCATCAACATGCATAAAGGAAATTCAAATATCTCACTAGTAAGTTCCAACTAATCCAAAAAGTTGATTAGTTTGAGTAAGAAATAATTTGTAGATTTCTTAAGAGAAAATGAGGAGGATGATTCAATAGGAGTAAAGGAATTCTTGGAGGGTGTACTAAAAGGAAGAAATATCAATTGGAGTTTCTATATTAATATAACAAATTGTTGTAGGAGCGTAAAGATCTACCAACTAAGAAGGAACTTGAGAATGAAATTCAGTTAAATTGCTAGACTCCCCATTGTCAAATATTGGGTTGTATAGATAGTCCTATTTGGAAGAAAATGAGGTGAATAATAAATTGTAGTAGTTGTTGGAAAAATGTGTGATTCATCTAAGCACCTCGCCTTATGGGTCATCTATGATAATTATACCAAATAAGGATGTGACATGGAAAATGTCTATCAATGAAAAATATTTAAACAAGATTACACTCAAGAACTCTTACACTCTAACTATGATTGATTATTTTCTAGGCTAGTTGTAGCATGCCAAGTATGTCAACAAGTTGGATAAAAAATAAGGATACCACTATGTATGTGTCAAATAATAAGAGACCTGCAATACTGCCTTAAAGACAAGGACAGGTTTATATGAATGGTTTGTCATGCAATTTGGCTTATCAAATGCACCCAATACATTTATGAGATTGATAAATGGTGTATTAGTCCCATATTTAGATTCATTTGTTAAATCATATTTGAAGGATATATTTTTTTACATCTCTACATGGGAAGATCACATCTCACATCTTTTGTAGGTGTTAGAGACCTTGAAAAATCACCAATTGCTAGCTAACTTCAAGAAACGTGAGTTTACTCAACAATCATGGGTGTGTTTGGGTATGTTATTGATGGAGGGGAACTCAAGATACATCCCAAAAAGATGGAGGCCATCATGAAATGCCCAATTCCTACAAATTTCATTGAATTTAGGAGTTTTGTTGGGGTAGCATAGTACTTGTGAAATCTCATAGCTTCATATTCAATGGTACCTCCACCACACCACACCCTAACAATGAGTTGTAAGAATTTCTAGTGGGAGAAGAATTATCAGAAGGATTTCGATGAGATGAAAATAAATATCATTCAAGCACCAATTATTGCATAACCAAACTTCCAAAATCCTTTTGAAGTGAATATAGATGCAAGTGGGTATGCCATGAGAGTAGTTTTCATGCAAGGAGAAATGCATGCATGTTATCATTACAAAATATTTCATGAGGCATTTCTAAACTACTCTACCTATGATAAGAAACTATATGCCTTGGTTCAATATGTCAAGAAGTGGAAGCACTATTTTATGGGAAAGGAGACCATCATCCACATCGATCAACATCCGCTATAGGATTTGTAGGCCCGGAGCAAGATACAAAAAACTAAACATTACAAGGGGATGGGGTTTTTACAACCACTTAATCTAGTCATAAAGTATAAAAAGAGAAACACAAACATGTTGGTAGACAAACTTTAAAATCCACCCACATCCAATATTACAACTTTTGGAACTCTAATGCATATGTATCCTTTTACATGTGATTCATACAAATAGGCATACATAGAAGACACGAACTCCAATGAGGTGTTCTATTAGCTACAAGGAAAAATTAATATACAATAAGTTGACAACAATACTAACTAACATTTCCAGAATGGGTTACTCTCTAAGCTCCATAAGCTTTGTGTCTCTAAAGGTGAACGACTACATCTTGTCAGAGAGGCTCGCACCTCCAAGGTTGGAGGACATTTTGGTGTTGGGAAGACAATTTCCAACTTACGTAGGCATGTGTATTGGCCCATAATGAAAGAATATGTAGCACAATATATTAAAGGATGTATACTTTGTTGTACAACAAGCCCAGTAATAGCTCGCACGGGTGTAGACGGATTGGCAAGTGTCGTGTAAATGGAAGGAAATTTGTAAAATGAAGTCTCATGTTTGATTCTCGCCTAGATTTACTCGTGCACCATTCTTGCAAGATGGGTGGTTGCACCTGGGCTTATAGTGGTAGCCGACGGGGATCAACTCCATGTCATGCGAGTACAAGAACCGCCAATTGCCAATTCCCCCAGTACAAATAAAAATAAAAATAAACAACCCAGTAATAGGAAGCAAGGTCTATACCATGCCTTAACTATACCCACTCGACATTGGGAAAGCATTTTCATGGATTTTGTCGATTGTTTACCAACAACTAGGCAGGGAAATGGATATTTGTTTGTGGTGGTTGACAGGTTCAACAGTATGTGCATTCTCATGCCTTGTGAAAAGACCATCAAAGGAAAGGAATAATCAAACATATTATTTGAATAGGTTTGGGTGCACTTTGGGATACCAAGTAGCATCATCTCTGACAACGATACCAAATTCCTCAATACATTTTGGGACAAGATGGACACTAATTCGAATAGATCTATAGCATTCCATCCATAGAGAAATGCGAGGACGTAAGTAGTCAATAGGACTTTGGTGTATCTTTTGAGGGATTACAATCAGAATCATTTGAAGAATTGGGATGAAAATATGATCTACACACAATACTCTTATCATAGAGAAATCCACAGTTCCACTAGTAAGTAACATTTTGTAACTTTATTTGTATATTTTCTACCTTCACCCTTGGATGTTGTATATGGAAAGTGAGGAGGAGTGAGGGAAGACCTCATAGGATATGCATTGAGAGAAGAATTTTTTTTAGAAGATTAGGAAAATCCATTTTAAAATATAGGATACGTTGAAGAAGTCATCTAGGAAAAATACAAGGCCAGATATGATTAACAAAGAATGAATAAGTCATTCAAATTGGGAGACAAAGTTTGGTTACAACTAAAAAAGGATATATTCTAGGGTGCTTGTAAGAATTTCAAGGCTCTATGGTATGGACCTTTCAAGATATTGGAAAGATGGAAGATAATGCATAAAAACACAATCTACCACCATACATTCACATTTACTCATTTGTGAATGTTGATAATTTCAAAATCTATGAACCTTCCATGTTGGATTAGGAGGAGGAACAAGTCCTATCATCCAAAGAGGACTTACTAGTAGATGCTCAAGCAAAGTTGGAAAAGGTCACTATTTTGTAGAAGCAATCAAGAACTACAAGACACGACCAACATGAACTTTGAGAGATTGGGTTGAAAGGACAAATTCGGATAAAAACATAGTGGTTCTCCAAAGAGAATGTAGAGGAAAAATTTGCTCACCTCATTCAGTAAATGTTTAGGGGAAAAAAGCCTCCCTAAATGGGGAAGTATGATCTACATTGGATCATTATATTATTTTCAATCTATCTCAATTCTTTCAGATTGGAAAAATTTGGAGCAATAAGCTTGTAGGGTCATTTTAATCGCAGGTCCCAATTTGGAAATTTGGGGTTTGTAACCTTCCAATGGAATTTTGGCCCATGAAATGACATTTTTTGGGGTAAAAAAATCCCCATCTTTAGCAAAGAATCCTTGATATTGTTCTACACATGGATATGGTTCCAACGGTGAAACAACCATGTCAATCAGAGGTCATACGAAAATGTTGTGCCTCATGAAAGTTGACCTATTGTGTTCACCACCATGGTATTAGTGGATTCCATGTCATCCTCCATTACTCACTCATATGGGGCTAGACACATATGCACTTTCAAGAATATTCTAGAAGGTCCAAAACCATATTACAATTGAGGGTTGAGGAAATCAAAACTGTACCCCTAGATGGCTATCGAATGATGTTAAATACCAAGCTACTAGGAGGAGAAGGGGTTCCATTGTCTTGCATTGTATCTTGTTCCATCTCTCAACAACACATGTGAGAGCCATATTTTGTCAATATAACTGAGGAGGAGGAGGATTTTATAGTAGTCGTTCACGCGAAAATGCCAAAAGGTAACTCAATAGTGGGTTCCCATTCCTTTTATGTGCATTTTATAACTAAAGAAAAGAGATAAGAGCATAGGCCTCACCTTCTAGTTGGATTTTCTCTCGTAATGGGGTTCGCAGGTCAAATGCCATGTTCATTTGTATGGATGGTTTGTATTTGTACATGTTCCTTCATTTTTATATTTCAGTTATCTCTTAAATTCAAGACATAAGTTAAATATCATAAATCTGGAATATGAGGAAACAAACCACATAAATTGAGGATTTCAGAATATTATAAGATCTATTGTGATGAACTATTCAAGTGGAATATCCACAATAGTTTACATATCATGGGTAAACAATTTAAAAGAATAACCTAGAACATAGACTTGAATGGTGTGAAAGTTATACCATCTCTAGGAATCTATAGAGGTTGAATCTTAGAAATTTTGTAGTAGGGACACATTTATTACTGCAAGAGATTATAATGCATCCATTGTTCAATATAGTGACTCTTGCATCCATCCATGATGTTTTTTTTTGCACATTAATAATTTTGTTTTAGATAGCTACTTGACAATCATAAATTTAATTACCATTATCCACTATGTTAAATCTAGAGTGTTATTCATTTGGGAATTTTATATTTCTATATATTTATAATTGTTTTAGTTATTATTATGGTGAGGTTATTTCTGCAACCCAGTATGAAGGAGATGTGATATGTATAGTTTCTTCCATGTTCAACTTGGAGAACACATAGCATTTAAAAAAAATATAATTCAATGTCGATCTCAAGTAAAATTGTTTTCTATCAACTTTAAGCATACATAAGAAAGGCATTATCATGTCCATAAAAAAAATGTTACTTCCATAGGTGTTTTCTACATCTCACAATAAAAGAGACATGTAATTCATTTAGTTTCTAACATGAGGTTAACACACCACATTTAAATAAAATTTAATAATGACAAATTTATTTCAATATCAATCAAAAATAAAATATTTCAACCTCCACTTATGTGAATTGGATTTAGTAACAGAAATGGTGCCTTAACTTTAACAAAAATACAGCTTAAAGAAAAATTTATACCTTTATCTATTAAAAGTTTTTACAAATTTGTCATTTTCTAAACATAATAAATCCTAAATTCACATGACTATACGCGGATTAAATTATGCACATCATATTCATATACTTTGTCATACTTGTGATGTCCTTTTATCAATCCAAAATTCTATAAATCGATCCGATCCCCTCAAATATAAAAAGTGTCGGCGTAATTATTTGTGACATTATATAGAAAAAAAAAAGCCAAAAAACCCGTAGAAACCTCGGCATGGAAGTGAAGATTAATAGAGTTTGATTCTGTTTCGCAGATTCCTTTCATCAAGCCTTTTTTTGGCATGTAAAACTGAAACAAGCATGAAATTATTTAAAAGACCTTTCCTCAGGCTTTCAATCATTCCCCTAAGAAACTGAAACATATATGAAATCATTTAACGCCAAGAGAGAACCTCGGAGTCTGTAAGAGAAGTTTTCGTAGTTTATGAGTCATGTTTAGATCTTCCTGGCAGCGCCATAAGTATTCAATTTACAAACAAAATTTGAAGATGTAGCGAGAAAGCCCATATTGTCTTCAAGCTAAAAACGGTTAACAAAGTACAATATTGTGAAAAACGGTTAACAAAGTAAAAAAAAATCTGATCACCCTATCTATGAGGAACCTGATCAGCCACAGATCAAATGGATATTTCCCTACCAGTGTGAATATAGATAGCACTGTCAATTATGATGGAAAGATATATACAGGATATATAGTTTTTTTTTAGGGACACAACCAACAATTAAAATTTTCCATAGGACAGAAAAATAGTAACCCTTAACTATCTAGCCGTTTGATTAATATTATACCAGACATATAGAAACAGACAATTAGGTTCACTTCGCCATAGATCGGAATGGCGGATTATCACCCGCGTATGCGATGAGACTCGCATAGGGTCCCGTTTCCAACTTCCCTCCTATGGAAGCTGCGGTGACAATTGCAAGCTGCACACTTCATGGCTTCAGCCGTTCCCTCATCCCCGCTAGCTATAAATTCTGCGCAACCATCGACCGCGTAGCCGCCAGTGCTGGCAGCGTGATTCTTTCGGCACTCTCTGTAGCGCACACCCTCCCTTGATGCAGCATCTCCTTCTCTAACGATTGCGGCTGCGCCCTCTTCGATCTGCTGCACTATTTCAGACGACCCCATTTCCTCTACAGTTGTTATTTATTGAGGATGAATCTGTACGGATCTTGCTTCAGGGAACTCTGATATCAGATGTAGAAATAGAGATCTCGATTCATCTGCGGCCTGGTAATTTAGCTGTCTATATCTTTGAAATCACATAGAATTGCTGATGGAAAGAGCGCAGCTGCAAGTGCTCCGCATCCTAATCTGTATCCCCCAATATTCCTCATTCAATTCCACCGATGAACCTTATCTTATAGCTAATAAACTGCTGGGCTTTTCGTCTTAATCCTTCACGATGCTTTGCTTAAACCCTTAATAAAAGTGATCGTCCACGGTATTTCCAATTGTGTGAAATTGAAGCGAAATCCCTCCACGAAATCGTTATTATCTTTCCAACTCAGGTACTTCTAGTACTAACCCAGCAGAAATTGTACGGCACAGAGGCTATTATTATAGCAATCGAGCAATGAGGGAAGCCCGTGAAGTCCTCTTAACATTCTGATTTAAACCTAATCTTCACAAAAACCTAATCGAACCAACCAAATGCAAACGGCTCACAAACATCATGACGGAACCTTATAATGGCGAACACGGGGCCCCTCCAGAACGATGTCATATACAAATTTACAAGGAACATATTTGCAGAGCATAAAAGTTACCGTTGCCTTCACACGCCTCAAAGGACCGGAACGGAAAAGGATGTATACCATGTTTGCGCATATGAGCATAGATTCGAAATAAAATAAAGGTTTAGCTCCAAAACATGTTTGAAGAAATATATCCTCACAGCATAAATTCCAACTAATAGCGAGGTTTACCTCCAAAACATGTTTGAAGATGAAATATCGACATTACTAGTATCATCAATCTTTGCCTGACACAGTATCAGGGTGCACAGTACTGAACGGAAAATGTAAATGCATGGATTTGCGTTGGGTGGGGACTGAGAGACCTGAATGCCGTTCTTTTTACGTAAAATTTTGCAGTGTGGAGAAGTTATGTTTCTCAACAACCCAACCGATCAATTGATATCCGACTAATGGGGTGGGCTTGCGCATTCGTGAAAGGGATCCTTCCAGCATATTTTAGGTGAGAGCAGAAAGAATGTTGACAAGTTGCGCTTTCTTGCGAAAGGATTGCAAACACATTTCGAGATGGGACGGAAGTAGTTTCTGGTGGTTGGAATAAAGTAGTAGAAAAGAGTGGAGAATGATGAAAACCTTATTCTGATAGCGAAATCAAATATCGCAGATCTTTGTTAGGTTGTGATCCAATTCTCGGGGAGAGTGTTTTTTGACATTTATCACGGAAAACATTTAGAGTTCAGGATTTTTAATCTTTTCTATTTTTCTCAAAATCTTAATTATGTTGAATCTGTATATGGTTGAAGGTCACATGGAAATGTTTTTATTTAGTTTTGATTATAATAAAATATATATCTCTAAAACTAGTTTATGTTGTGATTGCAAACAAAGGTATCGAAGGAGTGGAGGTTCTTTGCGGTGGTTGTAAAGTAGAACGACAGAAGCCTGGGCTGATTATTGTAAATAAATGTGTATATTTAATGGAAGTAATTTATGGTACTTGTTATGATGGATGAGAAAAATAAACGAAAGGTTTAAAATTCTTTAATATTTTCTACTTGAATTTAAAGATTAATAATTAATAATATTTGTTATAGGAATGATCAGTGGCAGGCGTGGGGTTCGTATCTAATCTCAAAGGAAAATGTGAATAATGTTTCGAGTATTGCTTCTCTGTAAGGAGTTATGTATTCTCATATCAAAAGGAATTAATTTTCAAAGATCTTATATTTATTGGAGACTTAATAGTCATAATTTATCAAATGTGCAATCAATTTTAATTTTGAAGTACAGCCCTCTTCAAGTTGATTCAATGTCCTCAACGGATGGCAAGGCGAGGAGCTTCAAGTTTATAGAATTCTATTAGGCGATGAGGACCTTCCATCATTTGGAGGTTGCTAAGGAAAATGCGTTGATACTTTATAAATTGCATGTTACTACTTCAAGGTCAATGGATCGGGAATTTTTTATAGTTTTTGTTTGTGTTGATGATAGACAAATCTGTCATATGTATCGTTGATCTGAGACACATTATAGGTGAACACTCTGTCATATCTACCGTTGATCTAAAACACACTATAGGATAGACCAGTGCAAAATTTTCTCTAGATATATTGATTTATTCCTATTTATTCAAGCAAGTAGAATGTCATACCTTTTTCCCCATAATTGTTGTACCTAATCTAAGTTGATTCATTTTGGAACATCTTCTAGAACTTTCAACCTGCCTCCTACACACAAGGAGACCACAAATACCAATTCTCGTCTTCAGGAATTAGGAAATTCAAATCCTGATTCATCTTGGGAGATCCAGTTCTAGCACTTGCAACCTGCCTCCTACACACAAGGAGACAACAAATACCAATCCTCAAACTCTTTAGGAATTATGAAATTCAAATCAAATCTAGATATAATATGATTTACTCAAGACATGAAAAAATCTATCATCTATGACTAAATGCAACAATATTGGAAGGGGGAAACCATGTAAATCTATACTAATAGAGGGAAAAAAGTACATAAATCAATGGATTTTACCTAGAGTCATGATTGAAGTTATCCTTGGCCCTTGCTCTAGCTCCCCTTTATCTAGCTCCCCTTTAGTCCTCGCACAAGCAAGGATGGCGTGATATGAAGACCAAATCCACTAGAAGAGCTCCTCTCAAATTTTAGTAGAATAAGTCTAATGTAGATTCTTTCTCCTATTAGCCTTGGAATATCTTCTTTATATAGGTTGATGGAGGAGGATAGGGCATGCTTCTGGGTGAGTGCAAGCTAATGATGGTCTCTCATGATGGGTTAGTGGGAATGCAAACCTGAAAAAACATCAATATGTTAACTTGGAGGGATTATTCAAGGTACTTTTACAATGAATTTGAATATGGTATAAGAAGATGAAACATAGCAAATCTAATTAGATTTCTGAATATACAACTTTTATTCATAAACATTGTGAATAACTAGGTCAAATTTGATTTTTTCTAACAATGATATCTTATTTTTCCAGCAAAATATAAGATATATGTTTTTGTTCGTGTAGGTGTGAAGTGTAGTAATGATGCAATTTCATTCCAAAAACTTGTATAATTGTAGACAACCTGTTTTTCTTGTGGCCTGTATTTTTTGGAAATTTTGAATACTAATTTTATATATTTTTTTAAATTATCAAAGTCAACATATGCCTGAAATTACAAGTCTTTCACATTTTTTTTCATATAGTAGGTATGAGTCTCCTCTAGTGCCTCATATAACTCATTTGAGAAATGGTTAAGTCAAGAACAATTTATAGCAAAAATAAGAGAGGTATGTATTCTAGGATTTTGATATATGTGAAGACAAAACTAGATTAAAAATAGTAAACAATAATAATTTAAGAAAAAAAATTATATATTTGAAATATCCATAGTGAACTCGATCTATGTCTATAATTTCATCAACAACTGAATTGTTTAGCCTATAGAAAAATAACGTCAAAGACAAAGATATAGAGGGGTATTCACAAAAATGGATGTTTTTATGAATTTGTACACTGAACCACTAGGTTTGTCATCTCGAGCCAAAATCCGAGCCAACCAAGTCAGCATACGCCGTGTCAATCCCTCCCAAAAAAATTGAATTCAAACAAATGTGAACACACTCTAGGAGCATGCAAACGCTCTAGGAACATGTGCACGCCCCTAAAAAATTATACCTTTGTTCTCTATCTTTGTCCTCCCTCTCATACATCTACCCCCCTTCTCTATCTCACTCTCATTCATCCTCTCTACCCCATATGTATATCTCCCTCTCTCTTCCTCACACTCCTATACATGGTAAGACCTATAAATGGAAATATTTAGACATCACAAGGCATGAAAATAACTAGAGCTAGAAATTACCTTGACATGCCTTAGACTCTCACACCCACTCCCTCTCTATCACACCCCTCTCTCTCTCTCTACCCCTTTGTACCTCACTCCCCTCTCTCTTCCACCTCTATTCCACCATTTCTCTCTCTCCTCATTGTTAGTCTCACTCTCACTCTCTTTGACCCTCTTTCTCTCTCTATTCTCCCTCCATGTCTCTCTCTAACTCCCCCCATTCCTCTCAGTATCTCTCTACCCCCCTTATATGTATCCCTCTCTAGTTCCCTTCCTCTCATTATCCCTCTCTCTACCCCTCCTCTATTTCTCCCTCTCGCC
>SNQJ01S0006048.1:20267-35906 GCA_010110895.2 Picea sitchensis
CTCTCTCTTTAACTTTCCCCACATTTCTCTCTTTATATCTCTCTAGGTCCCCTTCCCTCTATCTCCCCCTTTCCTCTCACAATCAATATCACTCTCTCACTCTCTCTCTCCTTGTTGTTAGTATCACTCTCACTCTATTTTTTCCTCTCTCTCTCTCTTTCCCTCCCTTCCTCCTTCTCTTTGCCCTTAGTTCTACCTCACTTTCTCTCTGTCGATATAAAGTTGAGGAATGTCTCACAACGAATAAATGATATGTGCAATAGAGAAATGTGTATCCTCTCATGTATGGTGAGAATTAAGTTTTTTCTCTTCTTCCAATAGATTACTTATACAAATACTTATATGAACATGACCATGACCTAGACCATCACCTAAACCCCCCTAGCTCCATCTAATCTTACACATAACCTACAATCGACCCTTAACCTCATGCACACCCAAGCCCTAAGTACAGTATTCCTATACGTCTTGTCTTATAATGATATTTTGTGGATATGACCATTCACCTATGGTTTAATAATGATCTCACATGATTTAATGATGATTATGGTACATTGATTCTTCTTTTTTATTTTAATATAACCATAATCTTAGAGTTGATTCAATATTCTTTATTCACAATAATTTTTTGAATCCCTCTCTATATCCCGCCTCTTCAACTTTCTCCCTCTCTCTCTCTCTCTCCATCCATTTGTTTCTCTCCCTCCTCCCTCCTCCCTCCCTTTCCCTACCCTCTCCCCACCTTATCTCTATCTCCCCCCTCCATGTCTCCTCCTCCTCTCTCTCTCTCTCTGTCTCTCTCTCCTCCCTTATATTACCCTTTGTCTCTCCCTCCCACTATATCTACCCTCTTTGTCTCCTAAATCTACCACCTCTTTCAAATCTCTCTCCCACCTCTCTCTCTATAACCCCCCTTCCTGGTCTTGCTCTCCCACCCTATCACACTCTCAAACAATACATGTCTATCCCATTATATCTTTACCTCTTGCATACAACCCCCACTCTCTCACTCCCTATATCTCGCTCTCTCCCCCATGTTCCCCACCTTAATCTCTTTTCATCTATATAACCCCCACTCCCTCTTTTCCCCCCTTCCTCTCACTCTCTCAATCTATACCCCCCTATTTCTCTCCCTGTCCCTCATTCTCTTTTTCTTCCACTCTCCCCCTCTCACACTCTCTTTTTTCCTCTCTTTGCATACCCCCTCCCTACATCGCAAGAAAATAGATGGTATTGACCTAGACATGTCAATACCTAGACCTGAACCTATACATAGAAAAACCTAGACATGGAAAGACTTGGAGAATGACCTAGGCCTATAATATGACGATGATGTAGACCATGAAATATACCTACACGATGACCTAGACCACCACGTAGACCTACAATTTGATTTATACAATGACCTAGAGCTTGATGTAGACCATGACCTAGACCCCCCATACTCTCACTCTCTCACTTTCTATCCCCCCTCTCCATGTCCCTCAATATTTTCTTCTTACTCTCTCCCCCTCTCACACTTTATTTCTTCCACTCTCTGCATCCCTCCTCCCTACATTGAAAGGAAGTAAATGGCCTTGGCCTAGAGATGTTAAGAACTAGACCTAAACTTACACATAGCAAGATCTAGACATGGAAAGACCTGGAGCATCACTTATACCTATACAATGACCATGAAATATATCATGACATAGACTAGACCATGACCTAGACCATGACATAGAGCTAGAGCTATATTTAGACGATGACCCAGACCTTCACATAGACCATGACCTAGACCACCACATAGATCTATATATGGATTTAGACGTTGACCTACATCTTGACGTAGATCATGACATAGACCCCCCTAGCTCCATATAACACTAGGCATAAATTATACTCAATTTTTAACCCTCTCTTCACTTGAGCCTTGAGTGCACTATGCATATACCTTGTGTATAAACCTTGCTTGCACATCACCCACATATTGGTTCTCTACACATTGCTCTATCCTTGAAAACACTTTCAATCCTAACCCCTTAGGCCATAGTTTCCCCCATACCCTATACATCTTTATTCATAAATAGGTTTGGTGTATATTAAATTTATATATGTTTCTTGAAGATCACGTGCACGCTCCAATGACATGAGTGAGTTGTATTTTTTGGTCATTTTTTCTTAGAAAGAATGTGCACAATTTCCTAGAATGTGTATGTGCTTTAGTGTGCACATGTTGTAACATGCCCACGTTCTTATTAGGAATTGTTTGGTGCCAAGCACACCCGATATCATTTATCTCATGGATGACAAAAATACATGACATCTTTAGACAAAAACAACCCATATAGAAAAGTTTTACTTATTTTAGGGTTCTTGTTAGATTCATAGAGACTTTTTTGCTATTTCTAGACCATTGTAGGAAAATATGGAAGACAACTTTGTCAAGTGCAATTGGAATTGTTGTTTGTATCTACTTGTGTCTTCTTGGAATTGGAAGATAAATTTGTCCAAGTGAAATTGGAATTGTTATTTGTATCTTCTAGTGTCTTCTTGGAATTGGAAGACAAATTTGTCCAAGTGCAATTGGAATTGTTGTTTGTAACTTTGTGTGTCTTCTTGGAATTGGAATAAAAGTTTGTTCAAGTGAAACTGGAATTGTTGTTTGTACCTTCTTGTGTCTACTTGGACTTGGAAGACAAATTTGTCCAAGTGCAATTGGAATTCTTGTTTGTATAATCTTGTGTATTCTTTTAATTGGAAGAAAAACTTGTCCAAGTGCAATTGGAATTGTTGTTTGTATCTTCTTGTGTCTTCTTCGAATTGGGAGAATTTTTTTTCCAAGTGCAATTGGAATTGGAATTACTAGATGCATCTTGTTTTGTAATACAAAAACAAATTTCTCCACTTGGTTGTGCCTTATTACATAATACAAAGAGAAATTTGGGGTGGATGTTTGGAAGCCAACTTTTATCTTTTAACAAGGGGAACCACCGAATTTGAGAAATAAAGTTGTCGAGAACAAAAAAATCGATCGAAAAGGTAGAAGAAGAAAGAGAAAAAAGAAATTTACGTATGTCAAAGCATAGGTTTTCAGAAGAGGGAAATCAAATTTCTAGCCAAATAGATGTCGCTATTGTTTCTCTTCCATCACCAGAAGAAAAGAACAATAGTTAATTAGAGATAAACCTAAACAATATCTCATCAAGAAAATTTTTTGTGGATGACCAGATTATGGAAGATTTGCTTGGAGATGATTTTACAATGGATGAAATTAGAGAATAAACTAGTGTACAACATTGTGGTGAAGAAGGTCATGTGGTGCAATCTCTTGTTGGATAGTTAAATGTTCTAGAAAATACACAATCCCATTTCCACTCTCCTCCCACAGTTGATCATTTAATGATTGAAGGGACAAGAACGGTAACATTGTTAACTCCACAAGAGGGAGGTAAGGAGTTCCAGAATAGGGGTTCATCGTCCCTACCTAGATTAAGCATTGCATGGTGAAGAACTCTTAAATGCATTTAGTTCGATGAAAGTGGTATAGCATCACTTGAAGGTAAGTTACCTAACCATATTATTCGTTATCACTCTTATAAAATCATTCAAGAATATTTTGAACAAAAAATCGATGCTACTAAATGTCAATTATTTTTATCTTTGTTAAAATCTAGAATTTTGACTGTTGTTAAGATAATTTAGGCATTAAAAAAGTCAAAAGTGTAGAAACAAGTCATCATATTGTTAAAAACCTTGTATATTCTTTTCAAATAATTGGTTATAATTCTCGTTCTAAAGGTTGCAATGCATCTCTACATGTCTTATCGTTGTCAATTATTAGCAAGATCACAAGAAAACATCATTTTCTACAACAAACCTTTCACCTCTTGAAATGCAATGTAAAAACCCTTAGAAAGTATTCTCATAGATGATATATCTTTGACACAGGTGCCCCAATAGATTTGTAGGCCTTCCCTGGAAGACTACCTCATTCTGACATGAAGTTAATTGGAGTGGTTAAGGGGCTAGTTCAAGATTTTTGGCATGAGAACACAAGGCCTTATTCCAACCAAAAAGATGTACTAAAATTGAGAAGGGGATCTAGGGACCATGAAACCCATATTAAAAAAAATATTGACATTACATAGACATAATTGTATTATAAATTCAAAACAACACATAGTGCACTTAACGTACAACAAATATCTTTCCATAAATACAAGCCTTGGTATGTTCGAATAAACACAATTCGTAACATGTGTTGTTGTAGCTATCACATTGAGTATGGTTATTATTATCAAACAAACACACACACACACATCTCTCTCNTATATATATATATATATTTGTGTTTTTATTAACACCCTTTTGCAGAAATGTCCAGTTATATTATCCTCATCGTCATCTAGAGACTTTATTCAAAGCATCTTGTGTACAATTCCATAAGGTTTTACATTTTATAAAAATCCATTCTTATATGGGACATGCCCCATGCATGATGGAATGACATTACTAAGCAAGTACATCCATGTAAGTGAGGAGTATGAATTGGGGACAAAGGAGGTTGCCTTGTAAAGCTTTAAATATGTGCCATATGATATTGGTGGAGGATAAGAAAGAAAAAATATACAATTGGTTACTTCCCAAGTATGATTTTGTGACTTCATGAATGAATTCATCAAAAATCCACGAGATTATGTTCATCATGTCCATATGGCTCGATGGAAAGATGAGAATTTTAGAATATTCAAAGGTACATTTCTTGTTGGTGCTATGTTATCAGTGGTTGATTTTGCTGATAAATACCCCCTTCAACTGCAAAATAAGATTAAAATCCAATATTATAACTCAAAGAAGGTCAAAACAATGGTACATATCACATAAATACATGAACCGATAATAATGAATACAATAGAGTTATATTGAAAGAGTATCACTTCTACATAAGCGATGATCGGTGCCATGACATAGCCTACATACAACAATGTTTCCAGTTGTTGTACAAACACCTTAAGGAGAATAACATACAGATGGATCAACATTGGGTTTGGTTAGATGGTTGTGAATGCAAGTTCAAAAATGATCATGTATTTCAATGGTTGTGTATGTTGCACAAAAAAATAAAGGTAAAACGCATTTGGAACTATTTTGGTTTCAGAAACTGGCAACGGGATCATGATGGAGCATATGTATACATAAAAAGAGAATTACATAAGAAAGAACTTAATTTCACTACTAATTCCCTCATTCAAAATGAAAATTCCATTTTTGAATGGTGTTTTTCAGTAATGGGAGAGGGAACATGAACTTGTGAAGAACAATCACACAATAGAGGAGATGTACATATATATTTTTGGAAGGTGTTCAATGTAGATCGATCACATTGGTATGAGTAAAAAATAATCCAGGGCACTCGTGGATTTCATTCATTTAGAACATTAGACAATGCAATAGTTGAAATATGGACAAGAAAACTCTCTTGTTGTTGTGGTCCATGTAGTAGTAATGAATGTGATTATTGTGAATTGATAGATTGGGCTGATAGATGGTATCGTGTATCACTCCTCATATGTTAATGTATAACTATGAAATTATCCCAATTGGAGGAGGCCCAATCAAGTATTTCAACAAATTATGATCATGTCTCAGATCTCGTACTGCCAGGTTCGTTGAATCCTTCTATTAAATTTTGGATAACTAGAATTAATGTTTTATGATTTGGTCATTAGGTGGACTCACATTTTTCCCGCATGGGTGTAGACCGATTGGTAAGCGTTGTGTAAATGGAAGGAAATATGTAAAAAGAGGTCTCAAGGTTGATTCTCACCCGGATTTACTCGGAGGGCATGCTTGCGGGCTATGCATTCCCCCCTAGGGGTTATAAGGTAGCCGACAGGATTCGACCCCATGTCATGCAAGTACTATAATGTCGTTGTTACCAATTCCCCTAGTTACAAAAAAAAAAAAAAGTGGACTCACATTTTGGCACCTCATTTTTTGCAGGGCACATATACGTAGTTGTTTCCCCAGGAGATAATGAATGGGTCACTGATTATTGGTTGGTACAATGCTTAGAGTGAAATAAAACCCTCACATGATCAATAAAATACTTTGAAGGCATTGAATCTTCTGTTTGGTCGATAGTTATTAAAGGATAATACCTGACATGGGATGAAAGAACACAAAATAAAGGTGTTTATTTATTTCAAGATTATAAACGAGGTCAATTCATATACCACTTTACAAACTTGGTTATTGGTACAAACCTACAATTACAAACAATTCCAAGAAATAACTCATCAAAGATACGATACTTCTTGCCTTACTATGAGCACGCGAAGTTAATGGAAATTTTCAGTATTAGAAGTGATCCCGACGATATACTTGAATAACCATCTAGATATGTAAAATGAATAATTTTGGCTTCATTTTTACTGTTATTAAAATATTTGTAATGTTGTTAAAATATACCTTGCCTTATAAAATACCCATGTCATGCCTTTCTTTTCCATTTCTTTCCTTGTCTTTCCTTGTCTTACTTTTCCTTCACTTCACTTTCCTTTCCATCCCTTCACCTAACATGCCTTTCCTTTCCATCCCATCACTTGCCTTGAATTTCCATGTATTTCCTTCACTTTCCCTACCTTGCCTTGCCTTTCCTTGCTTTTCATTCACTTTCCATGACACACCTTGCATTTCCTTTCCTTGCCATGCCTTGTGTTGACACCCCATCACTTTTGTTTCCTTCACTTGCCATGCCATTTCTTCACTTTCCTCTCCTTTGCTTCACTTTCCATGCCACGCCTTTCCATGCCTTGTCTTTCCTTCACTTTCCATGTTTTTTCTTTCCATACCATGTCTTGTCATGCCTTTGGTTTCCTTAACTTTCCTTCACTTTAATTCACTTGTCTTTCCTTCACTTGACTTTCCCTTCATTCGTTGTGTTGCCTTGCCTTTACTTTCCATTCCATGCCTTACTTTCACCTTCCTTGCCTTCAATTTATTTTCCTTGCCTTCACTTTCCATGACATGCCTTACCTCGTCTTTCCTTTACTTTCCTTCAATTGTGTTACCTTCACTTTCCTTCACTCGTCTTGTCTTTCCATGACATTCCTTCCCATTCCTTTACTTGACTTGTCTTACCTTGTCTTTCCTTCACTTGCCTTCACTTATCTTTCCTTCACTTTCCTTCACTTTCCTTGCCTTCACTTTCCTTTCCTTCACTTTCCTTAACTTGGATTTCCTTCAATTTCCTTCACTTTAATTTCCTTTCCTTGCCTTAAATTTCCTTGCCATTCATGTCTTGCCTTGCCTTTCCATTTATTCACTTTCCTTGCATTCACTTTCCTTACCCTCACTTCCCTTCACTTGTCTTTACATTCCATGTATTTCCTTATCTTTCATTTCCTTTCCTTTCCTTGTCATTCCATGCCATTCCTTCCATTGTCTTTTCCTTCCTTTCCTTGTCGTGCCTTGCTTTCACTTGCCTTCACTTAACTTTACTTTCCATCACTTGCTTTTACTTCACTTTCCATGGCATGCCTTCCCATGCCTTGCCTTGGCATGCCTTCCCATGCCTTGCCTTGGCATGCCATTCCTTTCCTTTCCATGCCATGTCATGCCTTTTCTTCACTTGCCTTGCTATGTCTATCCTAACAAGGTGTTACATTGTGAAATATATGTAATAAGCACTAAGAAAAACCATGCCTTGCCTTGCCTTTTTTTTTCTTTTCCTTCACTTTCCATGAAATACCTTTCCTTTCCATGCCTTGGTTTCAATTTCCTTTCCATGCCTTTCCTTCGCTTGTGTTTCCATGTCTAGCCTAACAAGGTGTTCAATTGTCAAACATATATAATAGGCACTGAGAAAAACTGTAGTGCATGAGATACTCAAACAAATGGTTTTTCAATGGACAAAATGACAATGGAGTCCCCTTCCTAGATGAGCGTGATGCTCTACATCAAATGGAACTAACGTTTCACCCATCTGAGTCTCAGTTTGAGTTTAGTAGTGAGATGCAACTCACCTCTTCAATCCATTTAGGGACATGTGGCCAATTTGTTTTGGGGGCATAAAATCCAAACCAAGAGGAAAAATGTACTTTTGTAATCTCCCAAAATTATATATGTCCAAGTCCAATTTTACTACACTACCCACAAATTCGAGACACAGTGTTCTTGAAAATCGACCTCCTCTTCAAAAATTGCACTATGTCTCATTGACCAAAACCCTAGTGCCAAAAATACTCCAAAAAACCATTTTTTAGTGGACAAAATGACAGTGGATCCCCACCCCTAGATGAAACCCAATGATATAGATCAAATTCAATGGAGGGTTCACCCATCCGAGTCTCGGTTTGATTTTTATCGCGAGTTTCAACTCACCTCTTCAAGTCATTCAGGGACATGTCGTCAATTTGGTACGGGGTAATAAAATAGAAACTGAGTCACATAAAAGAGTTCTATAAGCTCCCACAATTATATTTTTCCAAGGCTCACTTGAATACAGTACCCAAAAATTTCCAACACAGTGTTCTTGAAAATCGACCTCCTCTTCAGAAATTGCACTATCCCTCATTGACTAAAACCCTAGTGCGAGAGATACTTCAACAAATGATTTTTTGATTGAAGGAATGAAAGTGGAGGGACCCCTCTATATGAAACCCAATTCTTTGGATCCAATTTAACTGACAGTTCTCCCATCCGAGTCCCAATTTGATTTTATCGTGATTTTCAATTCGCTTCTTCAATCCATTCAAGGACATGTGGCCAATTTGGTCCCAGAGAATAAAATCCAGACGGAGCGGCGTAACAAATTTCTATAATATCCCATGAGTCTATTTTGTTAAGGCCCACTCGACTACACTACCCATAAATAACTGACATAGTGTTCTTCAAATTAGACCTCCTCTTCAGAAATTGCAATATGCCTCATTGGCAAAAACCCTATTATCAAATATACTACAAAAAATAGTTTTTCGTTGGAAGGAATGATAGTGAAGAGGTTGCCTTAGTTGAAAATTGGTGCGTTTTATTCAATTCTACTGATGGTTCTCCCATCCATTTCCCGTTTTGATTCTTATCGTGAGTTGCAACTCACCTCCTCAAGCAATTCAGGGACATGTGGCCAATTTGGATCGCGGGCATAAAATCCAAAACGAGCGGCATAACAGAGTTTTGTAAGCTCCCACAATTCTATTTTTCCAACACCCACATGAATACACTACCCATAAATTCTCGACAAAGTGTTCTTGAAAATCAACCTCCTCTTTAGAAATTGCATTATGCCTCATTGACCAAAACCCTGGTTCCATAGATAGTCCAACAAATGGTTTTCTATTGGATTAAATGATAGAAGAGGGCCCCCCTCGCTGAAGCGCAATGCTCTGGATCCAATGTAACTGACGGTTCACCCATCCGAGTCTTGGTTTGAGTTTTATTGTGAGTTGAAACTCGCCTCTTCAAGCCAATTAGGAGCATGTGAACAATTTGGTCTGGGGGCATGAAATACAAATGGAGCGACATAACGAACTTCTGTAAGCTCCCACAAGTCTATTTTTCTTTGTCCCATGTGACTACACTACCCAAAAATTCTTGAAATGTTGTTGTTCAAAATCAACCTCCTCTTTGAAAATTGCACTATGCCTCATTGAGCAAAACATTGGAATTCTCATGCAAGTATTTTTATATAGGATATATGGGATAACAATTTGTAGAATTACATTCTTAATGAATCCTTTGATTGTAATTTTTATGTATTAAACTTGTTCATTTAGTGCAAGGCATGTAAAGACACAGAAAGGAAAGGAAAGACATGGCATAGTATTGAAAGGCATGCAATGGTATGGAAAGTCATCACATGGAAAGGAATGGCATGGTATTGAAATTAAAGGCATGGAAAAGAAAAGGCAAGACATACCATACCATGTAAAGGCATGCCAAGGCAAGGCATACCATATCATACCATACCATACCATACCATACCACACCAAGGAAAAGAAAGGAATACCATACCTTTTCTTTCCTTGCATGCCATACCATACCATGGAAGGAAATGACAAGGAAATGTAGGGCATACCATACCATACCATACCATACCATTTCCAATGCATACCATACAATGGAAAGGAAATGCATACCATTGCCAATCCATTTCCAATGCATACAATACCATACAATTTCCAATGCATACCTTACAAGAAAATTAATACCATACCATATAATGCAAGGAAATGGAAAGACAATGCATATCATACCATACCATTTACAATGCATACCATTGCCATTTCCAATGTATACCACTACCATTGCCAATGAATACCATACAATGGAAAGGAAATGCATACCATTATACCATTGCCAATGCATACCATACCATACCATACCATACGATTTCCAATGCATACCAGACAAGGAGATAGAAAGGAAATGAATACCATACCATACAAGTCAGTGGCAAGGAAATGCATACCACACCATATGAATTCCATTGTCAATGCCAATACATACCATACCATACAATTTCCAATTCATACCATACAATGGAAAGGAAGTGCATACCATTTCCCATGCATACCATTGGAATTTTCAATGCATACCATTGTCAATCTATACCATTGACATTGCCAATGAATACCATACCATGCCATTGTGAATGCATACCATACAAGGAAATGCATATCATACCATACCACACCATACCATACCATTTCCAATGCATACCATACAATGGAAAGGAAATGCATACCATTTCCATTTCCAATGCATACCATACCATACCACACCATACCATGTAAGTAAAGGAAATAAATACCATACAATACCATGCCATTTCCAATTCATACCATACCATATCATACCATACTATACAAGGAAATGGAAAGGAAAGGAATACCATACAATACCATACCATACCATACCATGCAAGGAAATGGAAAGGAAATGCATAGAATACCATACAAGGAAGGTAAAGGCATACCATACCATACCATATCATGCCATACCATACCATGTCAACAGAAGGCATACCATACCATACCATGCAAGGAAAGGCATACCATACCATACAATATGACGGCAAGGAAAGGAAAGGAATACCATACCATACCATACCATGGGAAGGCAAGGCAAGGCATGTCATGGCAAGGGAAGTTATGACAAGTCGTGCATGGAATGGTGTGGTAAGGCAAGGCAATGCATGGCATGACATGGCATGCTAAGGTAATGCATGTAAATGCATGGTAAGGCAAGGAAATGTCATGGCATGGATTGGAAAGGCATGACAATGTCATGGCAAGGAAATGGCATGCCATGGAATGGCTTGGAAGGGATATAAATGATGTCTTGAATATTCTAGGGCTTGATGTTTTGAATATTCCAGGGATTTTATGTGTCATTTATTTTAGCAAGAAATTTTGATCTAAACCCTAGTTTAGCCTTTCATTTTCATCCCCCTTTCATTTAATGATTACTTGTATTAAGGGTTGTTATATTTATCCTATTGTAACTTAGTTAATAACATTCATTGGCTTGGTGAGGCATGACAATGTTATGGCATGACAATGGAAAGTTATATTTATTTCTATATAGCTTAAAATGGGAAACTACATGACAATGCATGGGAAGCTACATGAAAATGGCATCACATGGCATGGATTAGAAAGGAATGGAAATGACATGGCAATGGCATTCCATGGCATGTATTGGAAAGGAATAACATTGGCATGGAAATGGCATGATATAGAAAGGTATGGAAATGGCATGGAAATGACATGGCATGGAATGGTTTGGCAAGGCATGTAAATGGAATGGTAATGAATTTGCATGGAAATGTTTTAAAATGGCGTGGAAATGGAAATGGAATGGCATGGAAGGAATTGGAAAGGAATGACAACGGAATGAAAATGGCATGGCATGGCAATGTCATGGCATCAAGAGGTTTTTGGTATTGGATTTGGGAGGGTACTTTCTCTCCTTCTATGCTCTAACCCAAAAATTGGGTAGGAATGTGCAATAAACTCTCATAGATGGTGAAGGGAAAATAATAATAGTTTCAAGTCTCCCTGGAGGAATTTTGGTAGCATAGCATTACTTTCTATAGTGTGTCATGAAATGTAATCTCAAAATCTTTATTTGTAGGTGGAAAATGATACCCATTGTAAGATCTAGTTTCCATCTGAACTTTATCGTTCTATTGATCAAAATAAATAAGTTTAGTGGAAATAATGGAAGACTGAATAAGTGTTATTAATAATTGATGGGTTTAACAAAATTTAGATATACCCACTACACAGACTAAACAAACATGTGCATTAATGATTCCTTCACTAGTCCTTTTGACATTTATGAAGGGCTACACATAAATCAAATGATTTTATATATGTCATGCATAGAAAGAGGGGAATAATGTGTGTTCCCTAGAAAATAACATTGAGCTGAAATTGTAGAAGATAAATGAGAAAAATTATTTCTATAATAAATTAATGTAATATGTCATTTTTAAGGTCGCAATATTTTCAAGTGACCACTATTTAAGTGTGGATTGTCATTGTATTTAGATGAATATAATTCAAGAGGTATTCCATATTGTTGGTTGTGAGTTAGAATACGAATATCCACAATATTCATGCAAATAATTCAGAAGGAATGATATATCGATGGTGTAGAGATACATGGTTTATTAGCAAGAAATTCTACTTGAGAACCATTTATTGATTATGGATTTATCACTTAGCAATATTTTCCACCATAAGTTATTCCTTAATCCATAATACTTTAATCTGTAATGAAAGTATTTATAATCACTTTAGAAACAAATAAAGGGATTAATACACATAAAATTCATACACTTTGGAATTCAAACACTTTGAAATTCATATATTCATCAACATCAAATGTTGAAGCAATGAGATTCATAAAACACATGTCATGAAATGTGTGTGTGTGTGTGTGTGTGTGTGTGTGTGTGTGTACTCAACGTTGTCTAAATTGTACATTTTTTACAAAATGGCAACTCATTCCCAATATACAAAGCGACATCAAGTTCCCTAACATAAAAAACATCTATATCGTGCCCTAGCTACAAAATGGTAGTAGCTAGTCAATCATTGACCATTTCCACCATCTCCACCCTCAAGAGCATTCTAGAAATCCATATTTCTTCTCTTGGTTGAGGATGCACCTCGAGAGGTTCTAGTCCTCGACGCCCTTCAATCCTCTGGAGACTGCAGAAAGAATAAACATTTTTTTTCATCAATGAATTAATATACATACAATTTGATACTTTGTAATTTAACCTAAGACAACTCACCACATATGAAACAATCAATCATGAGGGTGTTACCCTCCTCCATGACCCCAATCTCTTTGAAATGAAACCCTACATGAGTTACAAGGATCAAGTCAAGAAAATTAAACAAATATGTGTAAAATCAAATTCATGAAACATAGAAGATTATCATCAATATATTTTCTTCACCATGAATATCTTAGGCATTGATGGAGATTCACTCAAAGATGGAGCACTAGGTTGTACAACCTTTTACAAGACAACCTCTATTGTGGCAGTCTATGTCGATGGGGTCGAAAGTGGTGGTGAGGGTGGGTGGTATACAAGTGGGTTGTGATGGGCCCTTACAGGTTGTAGAAGTGATTCCAACACCTTAGTCCTATAGAAAGAAAACCTAAAAGAAACGCCTAGGTGTCGATGGGGTAAAATAATACTATTCCTAACAAATATATCAACGACCTACATACACATGAACCAAATTGAACTATTAGTACGAAATAGTAAAATTCAAAATCATAAACACAAACAATTTGAGAATTATAGAATATTTAAATTTACACATGATACTTGTGATGTTGGTGACTTGTCCATCCCAAATGGATAATCCTGAGCATCGCTTGGTGCCAATTTCTGTAGAAACAAGACAACATATTAAAATTTGAGGATGTTTTTACACATTATTTTCGTCATACCTATGATCGTTAATGATGTAAACCTATCTATTACCATCAGAGGGGTCAGTGGCCTGAGTTACTAAAGAGAGAAGGCAGAAGAACTTTTCTTGAGAAAAGAAGTTGTGTTTTCCTATGTAAAAACCTTATAAAAAGGGAAGTTCGCAGGTTTCTATATAGGCAAGGTGTGAGAATGACCCATTCTCGCAGGTTTCACTATAGCTAGGGTGTGAGGTGTTCGCAGGTTGCTCTATAGCTGGGTGCGAGAATTCCTATACGTGGGAAAAATGAGTGTTTTCTCGAATCTTCTAGGAGGAGAAACTTCTATGGTGAGGTGGCATCCGAATGGTTTGGATATTACTCTCTTTCATGATTTAGTGGGATCATCCTAACCTCCTCACATTATCCTCTTCAACTTATAAAAGGAGAGGCGTTCTCATGGAGAAAGTTAGCTTGGGTTATCTTTGTTGGTTCTTGAACTTATTAGCTTGGTTGGTGTGGCTTTGAGATTTGCCTTTGTCAAGATAGATTGTGAATATTATCAGATCTATGCTTTCAGAATTCTTGGAGTGAAAGTGTGTGGGGAACGAAGGACAATTGGAAAGGACCTTAAGACATCAAGGCCATGGTTGTAATCTCTCTTTCACATTTAATATGGTACCGTAATATGATTCTTTCCTATAAATCTTGTTGTGTTTTATTGTATGATTCCTTGATCACATACATAAGTTTTTATTGAGTTTATGCTATTGCTATCACTTTGGTTGGTTTGTGTTGTCTTGGTCTTGATTGCACGAGAGCACTGGATTGAAGCGGTAGCAACAAAGACCATAGGAAGCGATAATAAGGTATATTATTATTTATTGCCTCCTATTTAATTCAATATCTAAAACTTAAGGAAGGCGTCATGTTCTGGTGTGTTTTGTTCTAGATCCAGGTGGATCTAGGGAGATCGGTTAGTGTCCGTACCTACAGATTTATCCAATAACAAAATTGGTGACTCCACTGGGGAGCGGATTGTTTCCTAGTTAGTCTAGTTTCCCTTGCCTTAATTGCTTGTTTTCTGGTCTCTGAGTCTATGGGAGATCCATCAAGACTCTCTGGATTTGAAAGTTCACTCAAATTTTTTGTCCTTTTTCCAAATTTTGTGTTTACAAACATTCTCGTACTGTACCCTTTAGTGGCCTGTGAGAATCATCTGAGTTCGCACCCTACTGTGTAATCCAGTGCGAGATGTTTGCACCCTACCTGTGTCTAGCCTGTGAACTCCACTAATGTTCGCACTGCACCCTATAGCTAGGCTGCGAACCCATTTGAAATTTGTGTTTGGAATTAGGATGTCCTATTTTTTGATGCCCATTTTTTCTTTGATTAGCTAGATTGAACTTTTGGATCCTATATTGATCTGTTTACAATCTTCTTGACATTCTTTGAGTTGCTTTTATCCATCTTTAATTTATTTGGTTTTGAAGGATTAGTCTCCTGCTTTGAGTGTCTTTCAATTACAAAGTGTGTGTTTTCTTTAGAATTGTTTAGGGAAAGATCATATTTCTTATGAATAGTTCACTTTAAAAGAAAACTTATAGTTTGGATTTCTTTGTTTTAAGAAAGTTCATTATTTCTTTTAGTGAAATTTTTGAAACAAAAAGATTTAATTTCTTGCTTTATATTAGATTGGGGGCATCCTTGCATTTGAAG
>SNQJ01S0006048.1:37998-81144 GCA_010110895.2 Picea sitchensis
GAATGGTTTGGATCTTACTCACTTTCATGATTTAGTGGGATCATCCTAACCTCCTCACCTTATACTCTTCAACTTATAAAAGGAGAGGAGTTCTCATGGAGAAATTTAGCTTGGGTTAGCTTTGTTGGTTCTTGAGCTTATTAGCTTGGTTGGTGTGGCTTTGAGATTTGCCTTTGTCAATATAGATTGTGAATATTATTAAATCTATGCTTTCAGAATTCTTGGAGTGAAAGTGTGTGGGGAACGAACGACAGTTGGAAAGGACCTTACGACATCAAGGACATGGTTGTAATCTCTTTTTCACATTTAATATGATATAGTAATATGATTCTTTCCTATAAATCTTGTTGTGTTTTATTGTATGATTCCTTGATCACATACATAATTTTTTATTGATTTTATGCTATTGCTATCACTTTGGTTGGTTTGTGTTGTCTTGGTCTTGACTGCACGAGAGAACTGGATCGAAGTGGGAGCAACAAATACCATAGGAAGCGATAATAAGGTATATTATTATTTCTTGCCTCCTATTTAATTCAATATCTAAATCTTAAGGAAAGCGCCATGTTTTGGTGTGTTTTGTTTTAGATCCAGGTGGATCTAGGGAGATCGGTTAGTGTCCGCACCTACGGATTTATCCAATAACAAATGTCATAAAATAAATAAATGACTATGTTGAATATATCAAATGTGATACATACATCTGTGTAAGGTGCACCCAATGAACATGCTTCCTCTACTGTTGCATCGGTGGTGGAGATAGGCACTGATGCATCCATAGGCGTAAAGTGTATATTGTTTGGACAAAACAACTGCACAAAAAATACAATCAAGTATCTATATAAATACACAAGATACAAAATAAATATATAACTATGGAGAACATAGAGAGGGTTAAGAAACTAACCTCCTCCATGAAGATATGATGTCCAATGGGCTCTATAGGCCCATAGCATTTCTTCCCACTGATCGAGCATCTGTGAGATTCATATGGATGATTTATATGTCCATGTGCCCTCTCCTCACTGTACTCTCCTATGCATGTTGATGCTCCAACACCTCTATCAATGTCACTGGTAGGCACCCCCTACCAAGATATTGCAAAAACAATATTGTGTTGCACTAGCCTACGATTCCATGATGAGATGGCTATTTGTACATGTTTCAAGTTCTCTACAACAGGAGGATGTTGGGTAGTGGGGTCAAGCC
The DNA here is from genome assembly GCA_010110895.2 of Picea sitchensis. Classification (NCBI taxonomy): domain Eukaryota; kingdom Viridiplantae; phylum Streptophyta; class Pinopsida; order Pinales; family Pinaceae; genus Picea; species Picea sitchensis. Next base: position 39,208 of record SNQJ01S0006048.1, read on the forward strand.
TTCGCCTGGGGGGTCAAGGACCTAACATGGGTTTGCGCCTAGCATGTTCTTGGTCCTGTGCAGACCCTCAACCCACCCCATGGAAGTCAACAATGTCAAAGTAGTTGGCATGCTTACCCATAATAAACTCAATGCATAATTTCCTCAGAAAATATAAGGGCATCTCCCTGTTATTGCAGGGAGATTTATCAAAAACCATGTACCACCTATCCATCTACTTTTGACTATTTCAAGGGTGGAATAAGTAGTCAATGCAGATTTGTTTCCTAGTTAATGGTAGTTCTTTTACATTTATAGTATCCCTAAAAATAGACAATATTTGTTGTTTTGAAATTCCCATTTCTTTGACTTGGTTTCTGTCGAAACGAGTGCTATAGTACTCATGCATTCATGTCGTATAATAAAAAAACATAGGTCAATTTCCTTTGGGCACTTGCAATGGACTGCACAATGATATCCAAATAAGTGGACAAGGATACTCTACTAGGATCTCTAGTCTCCCTTAAGTATTCCTCAAGGGTTAGTAATATAACCAACCCCTCATCAATTTCAGCGTTTACATTGTGTGGTGGTGGTGGGTTGGGGTTTTGATATTCTTGGTTTTCTTCTAAGTAGTTTAAATTTTCTTGGGGTTCCATTGTATTATATATGGTTCAATTTAAAAGCCATCGCATGTAAATTAGGTTCCTTTTTTTTAATTTAAAATACAATTTTTTTTTATTTTTTTTTTTTAATTTAGATTATCGGGAGAAAATGCTAAACTACAATGACTAAATTAAATTAAAATTAAGAAAAATGTAACATGCATGGAAACGGTGGCCCCCTCCTCCCTTTCATACTCCTCTCTAGCTCCACTATATTTTCCCAATGAGAGAAATGTGAGCGTGTTTTGTGCACAATGGGCACAAATCACATCAGTAAGAACGTGTGTGCATTATTAGGACCATACACACATTCTTAATACCACGCATGCGGTTTTTACACTAAACCTATGTGGCAATCCATGTGGAGGTTTGGCCAAATACAAACCTATAGGTATAGGAATGCATGTGCATTCCTAATAATGTGCAAACATTCCTGTGAGTGTGCATTCTTAATCATGCCCTTGTCACTTTTTTGACCAGGAACTTCTTGCACTCACCCTTCTATAATTATAGAACTCAGTGAAATATGAGTGTATGATAAGTTCACAATCTCATATCATGACAAAAACAAGTCACCTAACATTATCTCCTTGTTACTCATAAAATATAGAAGGTTACACATGCAGTCATCGGTTGTAGTGATGGAGCTCGTGACCAGTTATATGATGTCAATGATACAACCCATGACTGATCGCACTCTAATAGCAAGTCCAAATGCAACATCCCTAAAAAAATTAAAATCCAAGGCAAAAGATTGTGTCTTTCCAAGGAAACATCAACATGCCCTCCATGTGTCCCTATGATGGAAAATATAGCTAAAATAGATTCCCCAAATGTGTGATCTTATAAGAGGAACTAATGGCTGAAACACATTATGATAATGATGAAAGTTAGGGAGTGTAAGGAAGGAGATGGGGATAAATGAACTAATGAATACCTACAATAAAACATCAACCAAAAATATATAGATAGGGTAGGTATACCCATGCTTAGAAGAGAAATAACAATTGGCCACAAACACAATATATTGGGGATTCATGAAGTGAAAAGAAATACCATGGCCATGAAAAAGTACATGGTGGATCCATGTCATCAAAGAGACCATATCCACGGGAAAATACAATGTGGATCTATCTCACAATATACATAAGGAATACATAGAGCATGAATAAGATTTCCCTTTTAGTCTTCAAAGTACTCATTTAGTAGTAGTGAGATACTCCATTGCAACTTGGGAGGGTTATTGTGAATGATTGTTGTGGACCCGAACCAAAGGCCCTTGTTCCAAACCCTAATGGTATGATTCTACATCATGCTAATAAATGAGTTGGTGTCGAGCATGGTATAAACTTTTGAATTACCAATCATTAATGTATATCACAGAAAAAAGGGGACCCGTTGATCATGAAAATGGACCCAAATGTAACAAGTAGCATATACTGAGTGTGAATAAAGGATATGATGTCAAAGAATCATAGAATCAATCTATTAGGAGTCAGTGAGGTAAACACATTATCAATTGCAAGGAATCCTATCAATGAGGATTGCAAGCCAAAAGGTACTAGTTGGTTTTTATATCCCTCTCTTAGATAATGTGTTGAAATCAATATGAAGAGATCCATCAAAGGAGAGCCTTAATTTATCCCCCATCAATCAAAATGAAACATATGTAGAGAGATGATGTGACGAGATATAATTACTAATAAAAACTCATGAAGGGATGAATGACTCAGATAGTGAACAAGACAACAAATGGATAACTCAGGCTTACTTCCATTATACATATAGCACAACATAATGATGAACCGATTGTGTTGAATGAAGAGAACCACTAATATACTACAACAACAAATGAGGCATTGAAGAACTCTCCATAGTAATTGGAAAATTAACCATCCATAAGATTATATGACTCATACAAATGATATGACTCCTAGTTAATATATAACCCAACTACAAGACAATGACAGAAATAGGTTCCATGTTTAAGGGAAATACAACTGATGTTTGTMACTTTTTGAAAATACATATCATTGGTAAAAAAAAATCCTCACTCTCTTTTCTTCTAAGTCCCTCCTTCATAKTTTTACGAATGTGAATGAGAGATAAAAGTGTGCTCAATTGTTTATTTTTTGTACATTTTTACGATTTTGAAAATGAGGTAAAATTTCACTTGATCATGTGTCTTTTTCATGGTTTAACGAATCCAAAAAAAAGTTTAAAATTTTKCTCATTGAGTATCTTTTTCATGGTTTAATGATCACAAAAAGGAKTTAAAATTGAGCTCATCAAGATGTTTTTTTAATGGTTTACAAGCATGAAAAAGTGTTAAAAGTGATCTCCTTTAGAGAAAATGAGTTTATCAACATCATTCTTCTATGTTCCAAGTGCATGGAACCGACCTAGGAAAAATGAATATGGACTAGTACTAGAAAGAAAGGTCCACTCACAAAAGCAACTGTCTCCATGAGTATAAGGTTACAAAATGGAGGCAAGTTATGCCAAAAGGAAAGAGGTCAAGGGTGATTGTAATGGTCATAAGTGCAATCAAGGAAAATAATAGCATATCAATAGAAAATGAGACATAGGTAGAAAATCCATATGCAACTATAAACTAACATAAAAGTGACAAGAACCACTTTGGGATATGTACAAAATAGAGAGGAAGAGAGAAGAACGAGGCTCAACTTTGAGTCATGGAAGGTGTACAATATGGTTGTGAGATGTACAAGAAATCGCATGATAGTAACCAAATGGAAATTAGGGTGCTAACTAGGGAGCCCATGAAGGGTACACACTACTATACAAGTTATTACATGTAAAACCATAATGGCTAGTGTCACAAACTAATGGGATCAAACCTAGGGCTTTGTGATAGTGGCATGGATGATTAATAGTGCAAGATAGTGAATCAAGGAAAAACATATCCCTATATGTCAGTACGAAACATGTACTTCCAGTTCAGAGGATGTCAAAAAAATACTAAATACTTGATTGAAGTATTGTAATATGTCAAAAACTAGAGCATTAACGAGCTTAATATCCTTCTGGCTATGTTTTCCTTCTAGCGGTTAGATTGAATGAAGGAGGTGTGGGCCCATAACCTATTAGAATATAATGGATGTGCTCATTTTACCACTGACAATATCTCTATTGTCACCCAACCATAGACCGAAGCCACCCTCCGAGCACCTTAACCTTGACAGAGAATCACTCTGGAAGAAAACCCTAGGCTAGATAGCCAAACAAGGGTAGCACTCATTTCCCCAAGGATAGCGCACCAATAAGAGATGATCAGGTAGTCCAAACCCTAACCAAGAGATAGTCCAAGCCAAACATGATCTGCTAGTTGCAGCAGTTGCAATGGAAACTCTCCTCAAACATGCACACAAGATTGGGCACTCCAGTGCGCACAAGTTGTTGCTCTGCAATTTCGAGACTGTCTGCCAGAATCAGAACTAGCCTCCTGTATTTATACTAATTATGGCTAACTGTCTGTGTCGACTTCTCATTTTGGGTATCTTTCTGTTCAGTATATATTATTATTTGTGTCTGACTTCTTCTGTTGGAGGCTAATAACCTAATACAAATTATCTTCTTGAGCCAACAAGTCTTCTAGGGTTATTATCCAACTCATTAGGGTTTCTTCTTGCTTCCTAGAGTATTCTATCCTCATCAGGTTTACACGTAGAGGTAAATACTTCMTGCATCTACCATGAATTTCTACGAGAACAGGTTGCAGAAAAGAACATCARAGTTGAATATCTGGGCGAAAAAGAATAAGTGGCAGGCATCTTTACAAAACCACTTCCATGGGAAGACTTTGAGTATCTTCTCCAGACACTCTTATTTCTACTCCAAAATGAATGTTTTTGAATACTTATCTTATATGTCTTAGATGGACATGAGGAAGCACCATAGAGAGGGAAGTTGAGGTTGGGAGATCATATAGTTTAATTAGGGGGAGAAACCCCGAATGGAAAGATACATTTTCCATTGATGACAAAGGGGGAGAGATTTATTAGATGCAAAGGACAGAGGCATGGTTCCAAAGGCATAGTTGGTCATAGAGATGGAGAGGACAAAGGCATGGTTCCAATGGAAGAATGAGTGGTATGACTAAAGTATTGCATCAAAGTATTGCCATCAATTCCAATGGGGGATATTTTTGATTAATTGGGTCAGTTGTCATTAATGTCAACCCTTGAAGAAAGTACGATAGTGAATTCTGGTAGAACAAAGGTTTGGGTAATGGACCCAAGTTTGTTTAATGGATAATGGTATGAGTTTTGATATATTTTCAGGTAAGACTATTCTATATGGATATTACATGTCATGCCATTTTCGGTGGTATGTAGAATGTCACATAACTCCTTGCGATTAGAAAGTTATGTCCATGTGAAGTTGGAGAACCCTAATGACTCATCTAGAAGCCCCAAAAATTCAAAGTCTTTGCAAAAGAAATTATTTAAATAATAAAGTTAATGGATAACTCCCTAAATTAAGGAAAGTGGGATGCTACATGAAATCATAAATAAGAGGCAAGGCTCTCTCATTTAATCACACTTGAACACATTTAATATCTTTTGTTGTGTAAGGATTATTGAAAGTACTCATTGATCCATTTCAATTGCGAAAGTCTAAGGTAGTACGAAGGGTTGACTGTGAAAGTTTCATAATTACAACGAATACTAAGAAGCCCTAATTTTTTAGGTGTACATGGGCTGACATTGTATTGGGGTTCTTACATACGCGGGATCGCAGTGTATTAGGGTGCGTACATGTGATTAAATCCATGGAAAGTTGAGAAGATGAATATGTAGAGGTTCTATATTTTCAGATCAAGCTCCCAGGAAGGTGTACAGTGCTCATATACATCTGATCTATCCATTCATTCAAAAGGTATGTCTTATTTCTATGAATAGTTGGATTTTGATGTATGTTTGCGAAATGATTATGGAGATTTGAGGATTCTCCCTAGAGAGACTAGTGTCTGCATGGGATATTCTATACAAGTCAGATCTACAGAAATATAGTGCTGGTATAATATATCATTGATACATCTTGTTAGAGTTGTGGCACATCTTGTATTTCTTGGCATATGGCTAAGGGTTTTTATGGTACATAGTTGAGAGATTTTATTTATGAAGTGGTTGATGTATTGAAAGGATGAATACCAGAAAGGGTTTGATGTCTGGATCATGTGAGGGATACTATACTTGTTCATGATTAAAGACTCTTACATGGCACATGACTAGATAGATATAGATATTTTTGGTAAAGACACAAGGTACAAATACAATATGGATACAGTGACAGGTTACATATCTATGTGAAAACGTTATAGAGGGTCATAAGTTTTCAAGAGAAAGAAAACCCTAGTTTTCATAAGTCATACGCAGGCTGCATAAAATTTTGGTCTCATAGATACGTAGGCTGCATAACAGATAGTGCATGTACATACTCATGCTGCAACACTATAGGTCGTGTACCTATTGTATTTTTTTTATACACGTCCAATTCAGGTACACATTGATTACAAGGAAATTGTACACGTTGGTTGTAGGTCATTGGTACAGGTTTACATCAGTGTATCTGAAAGTAATAGTGTGACTATGGTTCCAACATTCTACTTCTACATCAGGGCGGTTGGATGGTGCAAGGACAAATGGTTGTAGCCACCTTTGGTTTATAGCCGGAGAACAAAGGGGGTTGTAGCCTCCTTCTTGTTGTAGCCAGAGAATTGGGGAGTTGGAGCTTCCCTCAGATTGTATCATAAGAATCTAGGGGGTTGGAGGCTCTTTCCTATTGTAGTTGGAAAACAAAGGAATTTGGTGCTTCCAATGAATCTAATCCTTCAAGACATATAAGAAAAAAAATTATGTGGTTTTCTCCCGATTTGTGTTTCCATGTAAAAACACTGGTGTATTATGTATTTGTATGATTGTTCATTTGTTCATTGTTTATTTACTCTACAAATATTGGATGATAATGCTACATTGATGTAAAACTTGCATTATATGGTTAAAAAGGATTAGATCCCTCTATTACTGATTCACCCTCCCTCTCAGTAATCCAACAATTTATTCCCTACCATGACCATGGTCAATGTATTTAGACCCATATTTGACAAGAAAAATATTATTATGGTCCCCATATTGTTAGGACTCAGAAATGTCGCATTTTCATCCACCTTTCCTGACGCAGCACCCCCTGCCTCAACAGGTCTTGCGCGACCTCCCGGTCTTAGGATCTTTCTTTATCTTCCCCTTGAGTGAGATTAACTCTTTTATTTCCCTACAGGAAATCCCACACACACACAAGTGTGTATCCACAGGCCCTTATGAGTTATGCCTATACAAACAAGCACCAAGGGCCAACTCACTCCCTCATGATCACTGATATGACCACAGCCTTCACCCGCAAGGAGACTTCAGGTTTTGCGACTTCACGATTCAAATGAGAGTCCTCCTATATCTTGAATCACTGAAGCCGCAAAAATGATAACAGTTCTCTGATTCCTCTCTTTGATTTTTCCTGATATGACCTCTGACTTTGAACTGGGGCCCTAGCACTTCGATACTTCGGGATTTTTCTTATCGACATTTTGCAATGTGACAACCCCATGCCACAAATCAACGACTCTAATATCCCCATGATCTGAAGGTCCTAATTCTATAGGGACTTCGTGAATCAGGGGTTCATGAATCTCGACTCTGAGTCACAACCTCTTCCACTTCCCAAATTCTGAAACATGAAATTCAAGCGCGAGATCAATGGTTCCTATTGATCTGAATCCAATAGCCACTATTCCTCTTGAGCTTCTAACACCTAAAAACTCTCGACCTTATCTCCTTTGTTGGTTAACTAGATCCAATGGCCCACAGTAGATCGACACTTCCCCTGGAAGCATTTCCATCGTCCTTTCCATTTTCAACACTCCTTCGCCAAACACTCTGGAGTCAACCCTTATGAACTTTTCCTTTTATGGGTGACCTTGACCTTCATACCCTTTTGAACACTTCAAAGGTTCTATCTCTTATGAGCTTCAATTCTCCCGAGAATCTTGGAATTTAAGGAATCCTTTCACTCACACCTTGTGACATTTGCAAATAACCTCTAGTTATTTGACCCTTCGACTCTGTGCACTCTTGGCAACAACAATCCTTCAATCCTCTCCCTAGATTGATAAAGTCTAAGACTCTAACCCACCTTCTCACAACTTGCACGGCTCTATGCTATCCTGCACTTCTTCTGGTATGAGAACAATGATATCTCTCTTGATTTTCCTAAGATAAAACTTAGAACTCAGCTAATGCACACCATGCAGATGTTCACTGCACTCCTTGCAGGAGTTTTCATGAAGAGAAACAATTGAAACTCATTCTTCCCTTCTCTTTGACTTCATACCTTTAACATGAAATCATACACACAACACAACATTGAAACAAATGCATAAACAAAGAATATAAGCAATTGTATACATACCATTCAACAGATGCAAACAATAAACACAATAACACCACAAAATTGAGTAAAAGCTTTCATATATTAACTTAAGTGTTCATGTACATGGGTTCTCCTCTATGTTCTTACTCTCTACAGCTCTACAAGTTACTCAACTGATACAAAGATACAAGCGAGGGTGTGTTTCTATATATTTTTCCCTCCTACACTACAAGCTATCTAATCTGAAATAAAAGCTACAACAACTTTTCATAAATTACAATAAATGCCTCTTTATCTGGCAGATGTGAGCAATGATCAAGATCTGTTTACAATATCCAAAATATAAATGTAAATATGTCTCCCAACTATTACATTAATGTCTCTTCATTTAAATTTAAAACATTTTCAAAATGTGTGCTGGTGCATATCCAACTGTCTTTGTCTTCGCGCTTTGCTTTGCTGGCGTTCTTACAATGATCCTGCATCATATTCCCTTGATTGAAAAAAATTCATGAACCCCTGTTCATGAGCTCCTGCACCATCTGTCCATGTCTTTGGATATTTGATTCACTTTCCCAACTGGCATCTTCAATCGGGTGTCCTTTCCACTTGAGTAAATATTCAAAATATGTCTTCCTTCGGGTATTTCTTTTGACTCTCTGATCAATAATCTTTTCCATCTGTGGCCTTTCAGCTACGTACATCTGTTTAATCCATTAGACTTCTTTTTGATCCTCTGATCTCTCTATTTGATCATCTCTGTAAGGATACATATCTTCTATGTTGAATATGGGTGATATTCCTACCCCATCTGGTAATTCAATCTCATAAGCGTTTTCTTCAAACTTTCTTATGATCTTACACGACCACATTTTCTTCATCTTCAGCTTATTGTACATTCCTGTTGGGAACCTTTCTTTTCTGACATGCGCTAAAACCAAATCACGTACTTCAAACTGATTTTTTCTTCTGTGTTGATCTTCTCTATGCTTATATTCCTGGTTGGAATTTTGTAATCGCTCCTTAATCTTGTTGTGGAGTTCTTGCATTTTTTCTACAAAATCCTCTACACTAGCACTTCTGAACTCGCTCTGCTCTAAGTCTCTCAACTCGGATACTCCTCTCGGTTTCATTCCATACGTGATCTGGAATGGGATTTTTCTCATGCTCCAGTTTGGTGATCATTATATGAAAATTCCACCTGTGGCAAAATCTGATCCCGTTGACTGTGATGTTCAGCCACCAAACTCCTTAATAAATCTCCCGAGCTTCGTTTTACTACCTGAGTCTGTCCATCCATATGAGGATGATATACTGAGCTAAAAGATAAATTTGTCCCCAACGTTTTCCATAATGTTCTCCAGAAATGACAAACAAATTTGGTATCCATGTCTAATACAATACTCTTGGGTAAGCCGTGAACTCTAACAACTTCTTTGAAAAACAGATTGGAAACATGTGTTGCGTCACTGGTTTTCTTACATGGAATGAAATGTGGCATTTTAGAAAATCTTTTGAATACCGCAAATATTGAATCACAACCTCTCTGTGTCCTCGGCAGTCCTAACACAAAATACATGCTCACCGCATCCCACAGCCTCTTTGGTACTGGAAATGGCTGATACAACCATGTAATATGTCTCTTTCCCTTCGTGTGTTAAAAAATTATGCACCTATTCACGAATTTCTTGACATCTGTCCTCATTCTTGGCCAATAGTATGACCCATTCAGTTGTGCGAATGTATTTTCATGCCCAAAATGTCCAGCCAATCCTCCACTATGATTTTCCTTCATAATATTATCTCTCATAGAACCCTTCAAAAGACATAACTGGTTTCCCTTGAATAACACTCCATTCTGAATCAAATATTCGATCCATTAGCTCCTGTCTCTAAGAACTAGATTCTCACATTCTTCATAAGMATTCTTAAAATATGAATTCTCCCTGTACATATCCTTAAGGTTATCCAAACCTAAGCTCTTCACTTTGAACTCCTAGAGAATCAAACATTTCCTACCCAAAGAATCAACAACCTTGTTAGCAGTTCTAGAAATATTCTTTATAACAAAAGTAAAATTCTGCATGTATTAAACCCATTTTTCATGCTTCTGGTTCAATTTTTCCTTTCGAGTTATGAATTGTAAATCATGTTTATCGCTATACAATACAAACTCTTGTGGGACCAAGTAATGCCTCCATTTCTTCAACACATCTAGGACTGCATAAAATTACTTGTCATACATGGAATATTTTAGCTTGGTTTCATTAAGTTTCTCACTGAAGTATGCAATCGGTCTGTTGTCATGGCTTAAGACCACTCCAATCGCAAATCCACTTGCATCACATCTCACTTGAAATGTCTTGCACAAATCTGTTAGAACTAGAACTGGTTGTCCTATTATATTCTCCTTCAGCAACTTAAAACTTTTTTCTGCCTCCTCTGTCCAATGAAAAGATTTGTGTCTTTTCTTGACTGTGTCTATCATAGGTGCACATATCCCACTGAAATTTCTAATGAACTTCCTGTAAAAACTAGTCGATCCATGGAAGCTTCTAACTTCAAAGATACTCTTTGGTGATGGCCAATCCCTGATTGTTTTTACCTTCTCAGAATACCTCTTCAATTCATTCGAAGAGATTACAAAACCCAAATAAATGAGTTTTGTCTTCATGATTGACGATTTCTTCAAATTGATCAGCAACTTCTCTTTCTATAATCTCCTCATCACTGCATCTAAATGTTCCAGATGTTCTTCTTTAGACTTATTGAAGATCACTATATCGTCAAGATACACGATTACAAAATTCTCAATGAAATCTCTCAAGACTTCGTTCATCAATCTCATAAAATTACTTGGCGCGTTCGTCCAACCAAACGACATGACAAGACATTAATACAGTCCTTCATTCATCATGAATATTGTCTTCCATTCATCACCTTCCCTCATTCTGATTTGATGATATCCACTTTACAAATCAATTTTGGAAAAAAAAATTGCTCCACTCAAGCAATCCATCAAGTTATCCATCCAAGGTAAATGAAATGTGTACCTGATGGTGATTTTGTTTATGTCTCTCGAGACTGTACACATTCTACAACCACCATCCTTCTTCAGATTTAACACTGTAGGTACAACGCATGGACTCAAACTTTCTCTAGACAGTCCTTTGTCCACCAAATCCTGGACTTGTCTTTTGACTTCTTCATTCTCCTGCAACATCAATCTGTACGTTGCCTTGTTTGGTAAACTTTCTCCATGTATAATATCAGTATGATGACTTACGCTCCTGATGGGTGGCAACAAACAAGGTAATTCATCAACTACTATGTCAGCAAATTCCTCCAGCAGTTCCTGAATTTTCTTAGGTAGATCATTTATCTTGGTACTCGTCAAGATGACTCTTGGTTTTCTCATCACCGCAAATTGCATGTTTTCTTCTTTCTTTAATTCATCAAGAACTTGCTTCCCACTCATGAGAAGTATTGTATTGTTGGATTTTGATTTTACCTCCTTGTCTTTAATTGGAAGAAACATATGCATCCTACCATTCTTCTCCAAGGTGTATGTGTTCTTTCTCCCATCAGGAACAACATTTTTGTCATATTACCATGGTCTCCCCAACAAAAGATGACATACATCCATGGGAATAACATCACACAAGATTTCATCATTACATCCCCCTATCTTAAATTCAACTAGACATTGTTTAGTGATAGTTACCTGATGTCCCTTTTGTAACCACGGGACTTTATATGGGCTCAGATGTGCAACAACCTCCAATTCCATCTTCTCCACCATTTCTGTGGATACTAGATTGTCTTTGCTTCCACTATCCACTATTACCTTGCATACCCTACTTGGTCTTACAAGCAATTATGAACAAACTATTTCTTTGGACAGGATTTTCTATTTCCTTCTCTGGTTTCAAGAGAATTTTCCACATCATTAAGGATCTTCCGCCCTCTACGTCTTCTGCCTCAACATTTCTCCTCTACACTTCTGAAATGTGAGCTTCACCTCCATCTCTTTTCTGATCAGGACATTCAAAAGACTTGTGTTTGATATTTCCACAAAAAAAACATTTTATCTCACTTCTTGTGACTCCTCCTCTTCCTCTTGCTTGTGGAAAAGTGTTTTTGTTAGAATATTGTCTCCCCTATGAATTTCCTCCTCTTTTAGGGTGAGTATGAGGTTTCTTTTCTTCTTCCTTGGGCTTTTGAGTTATGTCATGGGCAATTGCTTTGCCTCTGCTCTGAATTTGACCTCGGCCTCTTTGATCTTACTTTCAGGCCAATTTATCTTCAGCCTTTTGTTACACATTATTTTCATCATCCCTATGATCGTTAATGATGTAAAACTATATGTTTCCTTTAGAGGGGTCAGTGGCCTAAGTTACTGAAGAAAGAAGGGAGAAGAACTTTTCCTGAGAAAAGGTTGCATTCTCCTTTGTAGAACCCCTATTAAAGAGGATGTTCGCAGGTTGCTATATAGGCAGGGTGCGAAAATGCCTGATTTTCATAAGCTGCACCATAGCTAGGTCACGAAGTGTTCGCAGGTTGCTATATAGGTAGGGTGCGAAAATGCTCATACATGGGAAAAGCGAGCATCTCCTTGATGCTTCTAGAAGGAGAAATTCCATGGTGAGGTGGCATTCGAATGGTTTGGATCTTACTCACTTTCATGAATTAGTGGGATCATCCTAACCTCCTCACCTTATCCTCTTCAAATTATAAAAGGAGAGGATCTCTCATGGAGAAATTTAGCTTTTGGGATTAGCTTGGATTGGATTGAGCTTTGGAGATTGTTAGCTTGGCTATATGAGCCACTTTGACAAGATAGATTTTAAATATTATCAGATCTATGCTCTCATAATTCTTGGAGTGGAAATGTGTGGGGAACAAAGGACAGTTGGAAGGGACCTTATGACATCAAGGCCATGGTTATAATCTCTCTTTCACATTTAATATGATACAGTAATATAATTCGTTCCTTTAAATCTTGTTGTGTTTTATTGTATGATTCATTGATCACATACACAGGTTTATATTGAGTTTATTCTATTACTATCACTTTTGGTGGTTCCGCTCTTTTGCAGGATCATCATTGTATGAGTGTTGGAATAGAGCTAGGATGGCGATGGTGAGAGGAAGCGTTGTTTAAAATGTATGTCACCTATCCCTCTTTAGTTAGTAAATTCAATATTTAAAACTTGTGGGAAGTGTCATGTTCTGGTGTGTTTTTTTCTAGATCTAGGTGGATCTAGGGAGATCAGTTAGTGTTTGCACCTACCAATTTATCCAATAACACCTTTAGGGCCATTTGATAAGCATCTTCTACATTCCTTATCGTGATCATGTTCATGTCATCCTAAATGTCATATCTCAGACCATTCATATATCTAGAAACTTTTTCATCATCACTTTCACGATGACCAACTCTAATGTTGAGCCTGTAAAACTCCTCAGTGTATTCTTTCATTATCATCCCTTTCTGTCTCAAGTTATGCATTCTTCGAAACAAATTGATCTGGTAGTCTCTGGGTATAAACTTGGCTTTCATTTTTGCAACCATTGTATCCCATATTTTGATTCTTTGCTTGCCTTTGCTACGCCTGTCAGCCTGCAGTTCATCCCACCATAGTGTTGGATGACCTTTCAGTGTAGTGACAGTTGTAATATACCTCAAAAACTGTCTGAAAAAAAAATAGTTTGTATAAATATCCTTGAATAGTTTGAGATTCAAACAAGTAATCTTTCTCTTATAAAGCTTGAGTCTGAAAATTTGCAAGAGTCCTTACTGTCGTCGACTGTCGTTACCATTCAACTTAAAGTTTTCTTATCATTGATAAGTCTTTACTCCTCATTTCAAAGTTTATTTCAATTCCTGTAATTATAATTACTTTCCTATCTATTTGTACCTATAACCATTACCACAATCTTAACAACACAAACGACTTTGGGGCTCTATGGCCAAATCCTTACACGTTAGACCCTACAAATAACCCATTACCATATGTTTACAATACAAACAACTTTGGGGGTTGATGGCCTAGGCCTCATGCATTAGTCCATACACATAATCACATGATGAAAACGACCAAACAGACTTAGGTAAAAGTAGAGTATTAGTCTATACTCCTCTGCAAAAAGTTTAAATATAAACAGACCCCTATAGTTTTTTTTTCTAGAAAATCCAAATACAGGATAGTGGTTAGGTAAGGCCTGTCGGTTAAACTCAGAGTACAAATATTTCATAATCCTCCCATCATATTCAATTTCACTTGCACAATTGGATTAGAATTACTGGGTCTCGCACTTATTCCATATGCCTACTAGCTGGGACCACGGGCCTAATCAAAATTCCTTTCACAATTCGGCATTTTGGCATTTCGGCAAGTCTCAATCCCCGAAATGGAGCCAGATCAATGGTTCACAAAACTTCATAATATGATCCCTTCTTTTCTTAATCAAACGACTAACTGGATTTCGACGTTTTTCCCTTCGAGTCATTGTGACTCCAACATTATAAAATTCATGATCACAAAATCTCCGAAGTGATCGGACGGTTCACATAACCCACTGAGATGGACGGTTGACAGGATTTCGGAGTTTTTCCTTTCAGGTTTTCGAGACTCACAATAGTCCCTTTCGGCATTTTCGAGTCCTTGACATGCTCTCATCTTTTGCATTTCATGACTTCATCATTATTATCATGAGTGTCCTTGACACCTCCAACTCCCGGTATCTGAAACTCCAAGTCGTGGATTTGGTACCATTGATTAAGGGTAACCCATTTTGTGATGGAAAAATCTATCGTTGGAAGTAAAACACCATATAAGATGTTCATTTGTTTCAATTCCGAACGAGATATGTAATACTATTTTTAAAAGAATTACAGGGTTTCCCTTCCGCCTACTTGTAAGGGCATACTAGTTATTTTATTGGTTTAATATAATAGTGCCATATTGGCTACTTCCTCGAAAGGATTTTGAAAAAGGAAAAAATACTCGGCTATTTTTGGCTATATGTGTTTCTTGTTTATAGTTGACTCCAGATCGGATTATGGTATCTGAATTCAATTTTCACTTACTGTACTTGTGTTAAAGACTTTCCTTTTGAACTTTTAGGTGATTGTGTTGTTATTTACACAGTTAGGAATTTACTCAGGGGTATGTTTTAAGTTTCCCGATGTCCCTTCTTCCTTGGGCCTTCGTGCCTTTCATGATTAGTTCTGGTAATTAAACTATGTTAATTCGATTCACTCCAATAATTTTCCAAATTTTCAACCTATAATTTTTCATTAAACACCAGTTGATATACAGATGTGTAAATGTTCTAGATGGTATATAATAATTCTTGGTATTTGCAAGGTCACTTCCATACTTTATGTCCGAGATTAGTCATTTAACCACCTTATGATGGCGGATCGTTGGTTGTCTTGACCCTTCAAGACATGAGGATTCACTGTCAAGCGGTGGTCGCCTTAGCCTTTGCAGGCCACCAAATACCATCACCTCCCTGATTTAATTTTTCCTAAGGTCGAAGGGGAAAGTTTTTTTCATATAAATATTTGAATCATATTGTAATCCACATACAGAGGGTGAGACAAGAGCTTGAAAGAATTTTTTTTTGAATTCAACTTGTCACTCTGTGTTTTATGTTAGTGAGTTTGTAAACTCCGTTCATGTTTTCATTTTTTTGCATTCGAAGTTTATTGGTTCAAGTTCCATGGATTTCTCTTGTTCTTGCAAATGTCGATACCCGAAGTGGCCCCACAACTTAATCAAATTCGTGGTTCGGTGATTACTGTTGTATGTTGTTCATGCATCAAGCATTACCAAATGTCGAAACTCGATATTGGCTGGGCCCCACACCTTTTTCATGATTTCACAATTCAGCATTTGACGTTGTGTGATGTTTTTCATTGGGAGTTTGTAAACCTCGAAACCCAAAAAGGACCAGGCCCACACTCCATTTTTTTTTTCGCGATTCAAGAATTGTTGTTTATGGCGTTGGGTATTCATAAAACTCAAAATATTTAACCCTGAAACCCCAAAGTACTGGACCATATTCCATTCGCATTTTCATGATTCGAGAGTTCTTGTCTGTTGGTGTTTTCCATTTATAATCGCCAAACCCCGAACCTCGAAACCCAAAGTGTTGGGCCCACAAACTTTTCCCATTTCGGGATTCGGCAAACAACGTGGTCTTTTGTTTTTATTCATTCGACGTTTGTAATCACTGAAACCCGATTGACCTCTGTTTTTCACACTTTAAATATACATATATATATCTATACACTATGTAGTTTTCCATTTGCATTCAATATGTAGGTAAACTCAAATCTGCATCACAATTTACTTATGGGGTTTTCAACTACGACGCTTTATCTTACTACCGTAGTAATCCAAACCACAACACAAATCTTCTTTAAGAATTAACTAGTCATATCCTTCCAGCTAGTATACTTTCGGGAACTAGTATTCATAACAGCAATGAGATGCAGCAAAGATAATCCATTCCAAACTAGTAGAGAGACATTCTAGCAATTCCTAAGTTTGCAATAGGATGCATTCGATCTTTCATCCTTAATATTATTTCTAACCGATACATTATATCAAGTATTTAACCATTTAACATTCAGCTAGAGAAGGGACAAAAATAAGATATATGAAATAATACACTGAAAGACAAAGGGAACAACCATGTTCCTCCCAACCGTAGAACAGGGCAGCCAAAGTACTTGCACGATTCACCCCCTAGCCTGACCATGAATCCATGAGGGTGAACTTGGAAAAGCCTCTCTTCAGCATTGTCCTATAGCTCCAACAATTTTCCCTTGCCTCATGCTCAAGAAGTTTTCATAACAACAAGTAAATCAAAAGTCTCCTTTCCCCAGCATACTTGGCAATGTCATGCCTCCTCTCATATGCTATTTATCATTTTCCCAGGAATTTTCCCTCCCTTGGGAATTTTCGTAGCTTTCTAAATCCCTGATTTTCAGGGGCTTCCAATGGCCAAATCACTAATTTTTCACTTGTAATAATCAACCCAGAGGTAGTTCCAACATGTTCCCCACTCATGGAGTCATGGTCAACTAAATTTAACATGGTTGCTCCATTTGTCCTCCTACAATCAATATAAAATATTTTGTTTCCATACAAGTGTCATAGTCAAATAGTTAATTGGGTCAAGTCAAGTCTCTTCCCAACAGTCAAAATAATTAATTACAATTACCAAATTCGAAATTCAGAATTTCCATAAATGGAAAAAAAATTCCAAATTTGAATTTACTAAAAATAGAATAAATTTCCAGCAATTTTAAATTTCAAAAATATTTTATTTTTGGGGATGTCACATCCTTTCCCCCTTCAGTAAAACACTGTCCTCAGTGTTCGTTCTTTTCCTGGAACAAGATTAGATGAGATTTCCACAAATCTCCCTCCAACTCCCAAGTGGCCTCCTCAGGACTAAAGTGCTTCCATTGCACCTTTACTTGAGCGATGGCTCTGTTCTGAAGTGTTATTTCTCTCTGGTCTAGGATGCACAAGGGTTCCACCTGGAACTCGCCTTAAGGTTCCACCTACACCAAGTTCCAATCAATCCTATGAGTAGGGTCATGAATATACTTTTTCAACAACGAAACATGAAATACATTATGAATTCTTATATTAGTTAGAAGTGCAAGTTGATATGCTACGGGTCCAATTTGAGCTAGTATCTCGATGGGACCACAAAACCTGGGCTCTAGCTTGGCACACTTCCCTAACTTCAACGAGCTCTTTTGTGCTTTGACCTTCAAATAAACATGGTCTCCTACTTGAAATTCCAAGTGTCTTCTTTTCTGATCTCCATAGCTCTTTTGTTTGTCCTATGCTTCTTTCAAGTTCTGTTGTACCTTTCTTATCATGTTCTCCATTTCTTGGAGAATCTCTAGTCCAACCATGAGTCTATCAGCTGGGTTATCCCAGCTAATTGGAGTCGTACACTTTTTTCCATACAGTGTTTCGAAAGGGCTCAACTTAGCCGAAGTTTGGTACCCATTGTTATATGCAAATTCTACCAAGTGCAGGTAGTCTTCCCACTTGCTTGGTTTTGTTCTTACGTACATGCAAATCATATCCTCTATGATTTGGTTTTTCCTTTCGGTCTGTCCATCCGTTTGTCGATGATAGCTTGTACTGAAATTCAAGTTAGTGTTTAGCCCTACAAACAATTCCTTTCTAAAAGAGGATGTAAATTTTATGTCTCTATCTGAAATCACCATTTTAGGAATACCATGCAGTCTAAAAATTTCTTTCATGAATATTTCAACAACATTTATAGCTTTAAAAGTAGACTTTATAGGAATAAAGTGTGAAGACTTACTGAGTTTATCGATTACAACCATGATAGAATCATTTTTTTTCTGTGTTTTAGGAAAACATGTTTTAAAGTCCAGTGATATAGTATCCCATTTCCATTTTGGTACTGGTAATGGTTGTAATAGGCCGGCTAGATGCTGGTGCTCGCCCTTAACCTGTTGAAAATATTGGCACCTAGCCAAGTATTCTGTTATTTTTCCCTTCATACTATGCCAGAAAAATAGTTTTCTAAGTGTTGTTATTGTTTTCTGGTAACCTAGATGGCCAAAATACAGTTTCTTATGCACTTTGTCGAAAATTGTTGATTTCAATTCTGCTGAATCTGGTATGTAAAGTCTATTTTTAAGTCATAATAGTCCATTCTTGTTGATGCTTAGATCTGGTTTGTCAGAGTTGGCAGTACTATTTTGTAATTTTGTCATTATCTTAGTGTAATCTCCGTCGTTAATACCTGTCGTCCTTATTCTTTGTTCCAAATCACTTTCTGCCTTGCTGATGTTTATCTCAAATAACTCATGGACTCTTTTTATTAAAGTGTTTACTACTTTATTTTCCTTACCCTTGATATGTATGACCTCGAAGTCGAATTCGCTCAAGAAGGATAGCCACCTTCCTTGTCTTGCGTTAATATTTGGTTGGTTAGACACATATTTCACCCCACTATTATCCGTCAATAGTAGGAATTTTCTGCCCATTTTATAGTGTCACCACATTTTTAAGGCATGTATTACTGCTGCCAATTCTAAGTCATGAGTGACATAATTTCACTCATGTTATTTTAATTTTTGGGACTCGTAACAAATCACGTGCCCTTCCTGAGTTAGGACACCACCTAGTGCCTCTTTACTTACATCAACACAAACTATGAAGTCTTTATCTGGGTCTGCTACCTTCAAAATGGGTGTCGATGTCAATAATTCTTTTAGCTTGTTAAAGTTGTCTTGACACTTTTGTGACTAGTTAAACTTGGTTCCTTTCTTTTGTAGTGACGTGATAGGGTAGGCTATCTTGGAAAACCCTTCTATAAATCTGCGATAATATCCTGTGATTCCAATGAATGAACAAATATCTGCCACATCCTTGGGTACTTCAGCCATTCCATAATGGATTTTATCTTTTCGGGTCTACGACAATACCTTATAAAAGGAAATGACATGTTCTAAATATTGTATTTCTTTTATAAAGCCATTTGTCAAATTTTCACATTATAGTTTGTGTTTTTCCTTAATGTTTGGGAACTATTCTTAGGAGTGTTCATCGTATAGTTTGTGTTTCCTTAATGTTTGCAGAACTATTCTTAAGTGTTCATCATGTTCCTCCTTCGTTTTAGAATAGACCAGAATATCTTCGATAAATACTACTACGAACTTGTCTAAGTACTGACTAAAAATGATGTTCATCAAGCACATAAATGTGGCTGATGCGTTAGTGAGTCCGAAAGGTATGACTACAAACTCGTAGTGTCCATATATTGTTCAAAAATATGTTTTGTTTGTGTCCTCGTCCTTTATCCTAACTTGATGATAACTGGATCGTAAATCAAATTTTGAAAAGATCTTGGCCCCACCAACTTGATCGAACAGATCATTTATCCTTGGTAAGGGGTATTTGTTCTTAATGGTCATTTTGTTCAATTGTCTATAATCGATACATAGTCTTAGAGTACCATCTTTATTTTTCACAAAGAGGATTGGTGCCCCCCATGGTAAAACACTCGGTCTGATATACTCTTTGTCCAACAATTCCTGTAATTGGATTTTTAATTCTGTCAGTCCTGGTAGAGTCATTTGGTAAGGTGTTTTTGAGATAGGGGCTAAACTGGGTAGTAGGTCTATGGAGAATTATATTTCCCTTCTAGGAGGTAATTCTTGTATCTCATCCAAAAACATGTCTCTGAATTCACGTAGGATAGCAAAGTCTTCTAACTTTGGCTTATCTTGTTTTTCTAATAGATTCGTTACTTGGATGGTATAAAATTGACATCCCTTTCTAATACATTTCTTCAGTTGCATCACTGAAACTTGTGTGAGTGATACAGGTTCTGATATGCCTTGGGTTGTTCTAACAGTGCCAAAATCATCTTTATAGCTAAGTATATTTGCATAACAGCCTAGTACTTATTTGTGTTGTTCCAACCAATCCATCTTGATATTCATATCATAAGATCCAAGTGGTAAGATGTTTATATTGGTCCTTATCTTTTGACCACCTAAGTTGAACTCAAAATCTGAAATAAAGTCAACTACTTTCCTTTTAGTACCTATTGCTAGTTGTACCATCTATGATTTTGCGTGCTTCAGTTTCTTAAGTTTATTCGACTCTACTATATTAGGAGTAATATAACTTAATGTAGCTCCAGGGTCAATTAAAACAAAAATTATAGTGTCATTGATTTTACCTTCGATTTATACCACCAAGGAGTGGTGGTCAGCTTGTCGACCATCTATGGCTGCATTTATCTGATGTAGGCTCTTGCCCACGTCTCCCACTGTCGAGGATTCCTATAGATTATGAACAATAGTTCTATTTGCTGAAGTTAAACATGGACAATTCCTCCTTAGATGAGGCTCTCCACACTCCCAACACTTTAATGGATCGCGGGARTTGTCCCCAAACTTCTTCGTTCCCAGGTTTATCGATTTATCACTACCTTGCGTATTCAGATGATTGGAGTGAAAATCCTTCCTTTGAAAACTTTTTGCTACATTTTGATAAGGAGCTAGCTGGTATCCCTTCTTCCGTTGGTTCATTCGATCTTGTTTTTTATCCTTGCAGGTCTTGGAAAACTCTACCCACTGTTTATACTGGTCATAGCACATTCATTCTTTCCTGAATACCTCACTCAAGGATTTGGGGTTGTCAAACTCAATTCTTTCCTGGTAGGCCTGTGGTAAATAGCTTAAGAATCACTGGATTTTTACCTTATCCTCTCGGATGTACGGTACGAACCTTAGTAGTTCCAAAAATTTATTTATAAGGTCCTCCATCGTCATTTGTTTGAGTCATAATTCATAAAATTATTTTGTCTTCCATTCATAATAGCTTTCATAAAGGTATTGTTTCTTGAAATACTTATTAAAGTCGGACCATTCCAATTGTTTCTCCTTTAGGCCCTTGGCCAATTTCAGGTCCTGCCACCAAATGTTCGCCTTCCCCTTAAGATTGTAGATGGCCATTTTGACCTTCATGTTGCTGGAATAGTTGTAGATCTGGAAGTATTTTTTGATGTCCAACAACCATGCCTTAGCTTCTTCTCCTGTCCTGGATTCTCCATCAAAGGTAGTTGGTTTAATATTTTTAAATTCTCCTTCAAAGTGGTCTACTTGTTTTCTTTTTCTGTCTAGTATAGTTGTGTCTTCAGCTGAAGGTGTCCCTTCAGATGAACTGTCTCCTTTTTCTGTTTTCGGTCCAGAATTCTTGGAGGCCCTTTTGCTGACTTCTTCATCATGGTTATTGTCTTTTGGGCTTTTCTTGGTTACTATACTACACATAAGGACTTCATTTATCTCTTGTTGTTCCTGCTGAGCTTTCTTCAATTTTTCATTGTCGACCTTGAAAACCTGTAGTTCAACAATAAGATTCCTCATTGTTTCCAACACCTCTGTGGGTGATCTTCCATCACCGTTCTGTCTTGGATATCCAGGAGATCCTTCCTGTAAATTTCCCTCCATCCTGATTTATGCACCCTCTTGAGTTGCCATAATTTACAAAAACAGAAAGGGCTTTCTGCTTGTAACAATAAGATTTATTAGTTTTACATAAATCAGAATAAATAATATGCAGCTAATGTGGCCCTGTTCAGGCCTAGTGTTGTAACTTTTTCTCTGATACCATATGTAATATACCTCAAAAACTGTCTGAAAAAAAAAATTGTTTATATAAATATCCTTGAATAGTTTAAGATTCAAGCAAGTAAGCTTTCTCTTATAATGCTTGAGTCTGAAAGTTTGTAAGAGTCCTTACTTTCATCGACTGTCATCACCATTCAACTTAAAGTTTTATGATTGACAATAAGTGTTTACTCCTCATTTAAAAGTTTATTTCAATTCTTATAATTATAATTACTTTCCTATCTGTTCGTACCTATAACCATTACCACAGTCTTAACAACACAAATGACTTTGGGACTTTATGTCCAAATCCTTATGTGTTAGACCCTACAAATAACCCATTACCATATGTTTACAATACAAACGACTTTGGGGGTTGATGGCCTAGGCCTCATGCGTTAGTCCATACACATAATCACACGATGAAAATGACCAAACAAAATTAGGTAAAAGTAGAGTATTAGTCCATACTCCTCTGTGAAAAGTTTAAATATAAACAGACCCCTATAGGTTTTTTTTCTAAAATATCTGGATACAGGATAGTGGTTAGGTAAGGACTTCTGGTTAAACTTAGAGTACGGATATTTCATAATCCTCCGATCATATTCAAGTTCACTTGCACCGTTGTATTACAAGTATTGGGTCTCATGCTTATTCCATATGCCCACTCGTTGTGACCATGGGCCTAATCAAAATGCCTTTCACATTTTGGCATTTCAGCATTTCGACAAGTCATAATCCCCAAAATGGAGCCAAATCAATGGTTCAAAAAACTTCATAATCTGATCCCTTCTTTTCTTAATCGAACGACTGACTCGATTTCGATGTTTTTCCCTTCGAGTCATCGTGACTCCAACATTATAAAATTCATGATCAAAAAATCTTCAAAGTGATCGGATGGTTCACATAACCCACTAAGATGGATGGTTGATGAGATTTCGGAGTTTTGCCTTTCGGGTTTACGAGACTATCAGTAGTCCCTTTCAGCATTTCAGAGTCCTTGAAATGCTCTGATCTTTCGCATTTTGCGACTTCATCATTCTTGTCGTGAGTGTCCTTAACACCTCCAACTCTCAGTATCTGAAACTCTGAAATGGATATTAAGTCATGGTTTCAGTACCGTTGATTAAGGGTAACACATTTTGTGATGGAAAAATTTATCGTTAGAAGTAAAACACCGTATGGCATGTTCATTTGTTTCAATTCCGAACGAGATATGTAATACTATTTTTAAAGAATTATAGGGTTTCCCTTCCGCCTACTTGTGATGGCATATTGGTTATTTTATTGGTTTAATATACTAGCCCCATATTGG
Source organism: Picea sitchensis (assembly GCA_010110895.2). Lineage (NCBI taxonomy): Eukaryota > Viridiplantae > Streptophyta > Pinopsida > Pinales > Pinaceae > Picea > Picea sitchensis. The sequence continues at coordinate 62,813 of SNQJ01S0006048.1, forward strand.
CTACTTCCTCAAAAGTATTTTGAAAAAGGAAAAAAATACTCGGCTATTGCCGGTTATATGTGTATCTTCTTTATAGTTGACTCCAGATTGCATGATGGTATATGAATTCAATTTTCACTTACTGTACTTGTGTTAAAGACTTTCCTTTTGAACTTTTAGGTGATTGTGTTGTTATTTACACAGTTAGGAATTTACCCAGGGGTATGTTTTAAGTTTCGGGATGTCCCTTCTTCCTTGGGCCTTCGCGCCTCTCCTAATTAGTTCTGGTAATTAAATTGTGTTAATTCAATTCACTCCAATAATTTTCCATCATTTCAACCTATAAATTTTCATTAAACATTGGTTGATATAAAGATGTGTAAATGTTGTAGATGGTCTATAATAATTCTTGGTATTCGCAAGGTCACTTCCGTACTTTATGTCAGAGATTAATCATTTCACTGCCTTATGATGGTGGATCGATGGTCGTCTTGACCCCTCAATATGTGAGGGTTCACTGTCAAGCGGTGTCTGCCTTAGCCTTTGCAGGCCACCAAATAGCATCACCACCCTGATTTAATTTTTCCTAAGGTTGAAGGGGCAAGTTTTGTTCCTATAAATACTTGAATCATATTGTAAGCCACATACAGAGGGAGAGACAAGAGATTGAAAGAGTTTTTTTTTAATTGAACTTGTCACTCTGTGTTTTCTTTTACTAAGTTTGTAAACTCCGTTCATGTTTTCATTTTTCGGCATTCGGAGTTTATTGGTTCAAGTTGTGTGGAGTTCTCTTGTTATTGCAAACGCTAAAACCCGAAGTGGCTCCACAACCTAATCGAATTCATGGTTTGGAAATTACTTTTGTATGTTGTTCATGCATCAAGCATTACCAAACACCAAAACCTGATATTGGATGGCCCCACACCTTTTTCATGATTTCACGATTCGACGTTTGACGTTGTGTGTTGTTTTTCATTGGGAGTTTGTAAACCCAGAAACCCAAAAAGGACTGGGCGCACACTCCATTTCTTTTTTTTCGCGATTCGAGAACTGTTGTTTGTGGCATTGGGTATTCGTAAACCCTGAAATCTCGAACCCCAAAACTCTGAAGTACTAGCCCATATTCCATTCGCATTTTCATGATTCGGGAGTTGTTGTGTGTTGGTGTTTGGCATTTGTAATCACCAAACCCCAAACCCCTAAACCCAAATTGTTGGGCCCACAACCTTTTCGCATTTCAGGATTCGACAAACAACGTGGTCTTTTGTTTTTTTGTATTTGGCATTTGTAATCACCGAAACCCGATTGACCTCCATTTTTCACACTTTAAATATACATATGTATATCTATACACTATGCAACTTTCCATTTTCATTCAATATGTAGGTAAACTCAAATCTGCATCACAATTTACTTGTGGGGTTTTCAACTACGATGCTTTGTCTTACTACTGTAGTAATCCAAACCACAACACAAATCTTCTTTAAGAATTGACTAGTCATATCCTTCCAGCTAGTATACTTTCGGGAACTAGTATTCATAACAGTAATGAGATGTAACAAAGATAATCCATTACGAGCTAGTAGAGAGACATTCTAGCAATTCCTAAGTTTGCAATAGGATGCATTCGATCTTTTGTCCTTAATATTATTTCTAACATATACATTCTATCAAGTATGTGACCATTTAACATTTAGCCAGAGAAGGGACAAAAATAATATATCTGAAATAATACGTTGAAAGACAAAGGGAACAACCACGTTCCTCCCAACCATAGAACAGGGCAGCCAAACTACTTGCCCGATTCACCCCATAGCCTGACCATGAATCCATGAGGGCGAACTTGGAAAAGCTTCTCTTCAACAATGTCCTACAGCTCCAACAGTTTTCCCTTGCCTCACACTTGACCAGTGTTCATAAGAACAAGTAAAACACAAGTCTTCTTTCCCCAACATACTTGGCAGCGTCCTGCCTCCTCTCATATGCTATTTATTATTTGCCCAGGTCTTTTCCCTCCCTTGGGAATTTTCACAGCTTTCTAAATCCATGATTTTTAGGGGCTTCCAATGGCCAAATCACTGATTTTCCACTTGTAATAATCAACCCAGAGGTAGTTCCAACATGTTCCCCACTCATGGAGTCATGGTCAGCTAAATTTAACATGGTTGTTCCATTTTTCCTCCTACAATCAATATAAAATATTATGTTTCCATACAATTGTCATAGTCAAATAATTAGTTGGGTCAAATCAGGTCTCTGCCCAACAGTCAAAATAATTAATTACAATTACCAAATTTGAAATTCGGAATCGCCATAAATGGCAAAATTTTTCCAAATTCAAATTTACTAAAAATGGAATAAATTTCCAACAATTTAAAATTTCAAAAATATTTTATTTTTGGGGATGTCACAACAGCATGTTTAAATTTCTTATCTTCCTCGACATCCTCATAGTCGAAGTATTTATCCAGAGCTCTAATCCAATAAAGTAGCTCTTCAAAGTCTAACTTGCCTTCATACACCAGAATATCGATTTTTTCTCTGGCACCTATTCTTGCAACAACTCTGAATAGACGTTCTTCAACAACATCTTTAGCTACAATTTTTGCTTCAGCTCCAACCTCATTTTCTCTTTTGGCTTCACTGACATCTCCAACATTGATTGTACATCTCTGTGTTGTTTCCATAGCATCCAATCGAGCACAAAGTTCTCTCATCTCCCTTTCCAAAGTTGGATCAGGCATTGGTCTTTCTCTCCTTCTTGGCGACATTATGTCAATTTGTTCCCCCTAGAAAACAAAAAGAAATTGTAAGGCTATGATACCACTCTGACACAACACCCACTGCCTCAGTAGGTTCTGCGCAACCTCCCAGTCTTAGGATAGTTATTTATCTTCCCCTTGAGTCAAATTGACTGTTTGATTTCCCTACAGGAAATCCCACACACACACAAGTGTGTATCCATAGGTCCTTATGAGTTATGCCTGTACAAACAAGCACCAAGCGCCAACTCACTCCCTCATGATCACTAATATGACCACAGCCTTCACCCAAAAGGGTACTTTGGGTTTCGCGACTTCGTAATCCTAGATGTGAGTTCTCTTGTCTCTCGAATCCCTAAAACACTGAAAATGCTAATGGGTCTTTGACTCCTCCCTTTGTTTTTTCCTGATATGACCTCCGACTATGAACTGGGTCCCTAGCACTTCGATACTTGGGGATTTCTCTTATCTGCATTTTGCGATGCAGTAAATCCTTTCGTCAACTTCCAAAATCGTGACAACCCCCTACCACAGATCAACGGATATGAGCTTCCCGTGACCTGGAGGTCCTGATTCTATCAGGACATCACGAATTAGGGGTACATGACTCTCGACTTTGAGTCACAACCTCTTCCACTTCCCAAATTTCGAAATATGAAATTCAAGTGCGATATCAACAGTTCCTTTTGATCTGAATCCAACGACCACTATTCCTCTTGAGCTTCTAACACCTAACAACTCTCGGCCTTATATCCCTTGTTGGTTAACTAGATCGAATGACCCAGAGTAGATCAACACTTCCCCTAGAAGTATTTCAACCATCCTTTCTATTTTCAACAGTCATTCGCCAAACACTTTGGTGTCAATCCTTATGAAATTTCTCTCTTACGGGTGACCTCGACCTTCATCCCCTTTTGAACACTTAAAAGGTTCTATCCCTTCTGAGCTTTGATTCTCCCAAGAATCCTGGACTTTGAGGAATCACTGCACGCACACCTTGTTTTATGTCATTTACAAATAACCTCCTAGCTATTTGGCCCTTGACTCTGTGCCTCCACAGGAACAGTCCTTCAATCCTCCTACATTGATAAAATCTAAATTCTAACATAGCCACACACCTTGCGGTCATGTTATCCTACACTTCTTCTAAGTATGAGAACAACGATATCTCTCCTATGTTTCCTAAGATAAGAGCTTCGAACTCCATGTATACACCTTGTGGGCGTTCATTGCACTCAAGAATTATCGAGGAAGAGAAACAATTAAACCCGCTTCTCTTTGACTTTATACCTTGAACATGAAATCATACACACAAAACAACAAACAAATGCATAAGTAAGAAAATATAAGCATTATACATGCACCATTCAGCGAGGATGCAAAAAGAATAATAAGCACAATAACACCCATAAATTGAGTCAAGCTTTCCATATTTCATTGCACTCGCAAGAATTATCAGGAAGAGAAACAATTGAAACTCATTCTTCGCTTCTCTTTGACTTTATACCTTGAACATGAAATCATACACACAAAACAACACTGAAACAAATGCATAAACAGAAAATATAAGCAACTGTATACATACCATTCAACAGATGCAAATAATAAGCACAATAACACCATAAAATTGAGTCAAAGCTTTCATATATTAACTCAAGTGTTCCTGTACATGGGTTCTCCTCTATGTTCTTACTCTCTACATCTCTACAGCTTACTCAACGCATACAAAGATACAAGCAAGGGTGTCTTTCTATCCATTTTTCCCTCCTACACTACAAGCTATCTAATTTGAAATAAAAGCTACAACAACTTTCATCAATTACAATAAATTCCTCTTTATCCGACAGATGTGAGAAATGTTCAAGATCTATTTACAATATCCAAAACATAAATGTAAATGTGTCTCCCGACTACTACAGTAATGTCTCTTCATTTAAATTTAAAACATTTTCAAAATGTGTGTTGGTGCATATCCAACTGTCTTTGTATTTGTGCTTTTCTTTGTTGGCATGCTTATGATGCTCCTGCATCATTTTCCTTCACTATTCCATACATTTCATCATCCCATTAACCTTCCATCATACAATTTTCATAAATACATTTGGTTTTCACATTATTATTTTTCACTTTATTCATTTTAGTATTATAAGTGAATTTGTGACTCAATATTATAAACCAGCATTTTTCATTATATCTCAAGGTTCGATGAGTTTTATGATGTGTACAGGTATATTTGAATATTTCAACAAAGTCAAATATTACCACCTAGCCTCAAATTCAAATTTAATCTTCAAGCCTTAAATATTTGAATATTTTGGACAATCATTCAAGCATATTCAAAGGAGAAGATCATGGAGATTTTGATGGCATATCTTGTGAGAGATGTGTGGAGGATTTGAAGGGATCGTATCTTGTGATAATAGGAAAGTGGTTGAAGGAATAGTGGATCTATAATTATGAGACTCTTATCTTATCTTCAAGACTCTCATGTATAAAAGGGAGTGTTCTCTCTTCATTTAGGAGAGTTAGAGATGAGAGATTAGACTGAGATTAGCTTGAAGTCTTAGAAGGGGATTCTTATCTTTCATTTGTATTCTTTCATTTGTCATGCTTTCATAATTTGTGATTTGATTCTTGTAATGTAATTTGAGATAGAATTATTGTTTGATCTCACATATGTATTTTGTCATTCAACTCTTCACATGTTGTATTGTTTTCCTAGATTAATTTCCTGCTTTCCTAGTTAGTCTTTCAATGCTTTACTAGATTAATTTCATTTCAGCAATTTAGATTCGATTAATTCTACTTCAGTCTTGCATATATAGTGCATGTGATTCGTAATCCTATGAACCTCATATTGACAAATTAAATACTTGGGCAGGTACTACAATGGAATTAAACGACAATATTTCCGCCTAACATTTTGGTGTCGTTGTCGGAGAAGCACGATGGATTGAAGTTTAGTTTGAATTTTCATGCAAGTGTGATTAGTCATGCTCCTAACTCTGAGGTGACATATGGGTAAGGGAATGTAGGGAGTGCTTCAATTCCTGCAAGTGTAAGTGAATATTTTGATTCTCACAAGTGTGTCTGCATGTGTTAGTAAGGGGTCATAGAAGCTCCTTGAGTGGAGAATCCTCATGTTCTCCCTGCCAACGTATTCCTAAATATGAGGTAAGACATCGACCTCATTTACGACAAAGCATGCAGAGTGTGACTTTAAATTTCTTCAATTTCAATTTTTGCAACTGTGAAGAGGTTTTCATGTGTTTCAACAAGTGTGATTTTCAATTTTTTTATTTTGATTTGGGTGCTCTAAGAACCCTTTTTTTAATATGATTTAACTATGATTTTAATCTTGGAACAACTCACTCAGATCCTTTCAAAATTCGATATCTCCTCTTCTCATGAAGAGGAGATATTGACAACATCCATGAGATTAATTACTCCTCCAGCAGTGAACAAGGAATCAATATTCAAGGGATCCCGCACATTTAATGAAGAAAAATTATAGGAGCAAGAGATCCAAGAGGAAAATGAGGAGCTACAACACGATCTGAAGGAGGGAAACCACGTCTACGAAAGCTATATCGAGCAATGGTTACAGGTAAGTACTCGATTAGATCCATTTTTTTTATTTTTATTTAGAAAGTTTGCAGTCACAACAACTAAATTCATTCACTCTCGAATATTTTCATTATTCATTTGAAAAATTACCACTAAAAATATTGTTGTTACTATTACGTGAATGGCTCCAGTGGAAATTTGTCGATACGTAACTAATTTTTAATTCTAATTATTATAGAGTAGGTAGGTTTTAATTTTTTCTTTTTTTTTCTTTTACATAGAATAAGTATGCTCTCCTCCGCGCTTCAAGAGATCAAGAGGATCAGAAAATAGGATGTCTAAATTGATTTCAGGAAGAATTTTGGTTGCAGACTATGAAAAAATGCCCTAATCTGTTTTTCGTTTGCAATTTGTTCCATTTTGCTTTTTTTTTAAACAATTTGCAGATCTACAAACAATAAAACAATAGTGGAATTAGGAAATAATAAAAAACAAAGCTGAGTCTTTACATGTTGAAACACTCACTAAATTTTACATTCTGTTACAGTGAAAATTTGACATGCTGTTACAGCGAAAATTTTACATGTTGTTACAACGAAATTTTATATACTGAAACAATGACGTTTTTGTTGTAACAGTGATTGAACAATTTCATTCATGTGCTCTTCTCATTTTTAACTTCCGATCTGGTCCATTTCTATTTTTGATGCCATATCTAGCCTTCCTCCTTAGCCTGCAATTATTCCATCAAAATCAATTTTTCATCACCTTCATTCTTTCGATATGGACTGAAAACCTGCATACAAACTCACCACGCTAGAGACAACTTGCATTGCAACATCTTCCTTTCACCTTTTCCATGGTCCATATCCCTAAGATTCATGCATGCACGACTGGACTAACTGTTCTAATTGGTTGTTACATAACCATTTATTGAACATACACCGTGGAGGGAATCACATTTGATAAAAAAAATTGACTGCATATATTTTGGGGAAKATTGAACACAACCATTTTCTTTATACGCCTAGACATTCCAATCTTTGTAGGGATTCATCATTATCTTAACATATCTTCAGGAAGTTGACTGTTTCCCATGACCATTCAAGGCGATTATTTCTTGAATCTGCTATTGCGATTCTCAGAATCAATCTAAGTGATCTTATTCATGGATAACATGGTGTCTCTTCATTTATGAGATCCTCTTTGTGGCAGTTTTCAATTGCTGTGTATCCCGCTGTTTTTACCACCTTTTGCTTGAATCTTGCTAAATTTCTTTCCTCTAACGATGTACGGGATTTAAGTAGAGCAGCATGAATATGGTAATCGATTTAGAATGAGATTGAATGTGATATTGATCTTGGATATAATTAGTATTCCTCAATAAGGGATATCAATCCCCAAATCATCAGAAACTGATTGATTGCTTTCCTCATTAAGTTGAAAGATTTGAAAAAAAACATCAAACAAATGAAATTCGATGCGCACACATTAATGCAAGGAATTTGTAGTGAATTTTTGGTGTATCATTTCCTTGATTGCGTACACATCAATGTATCCTCTAAATTGTGGTTCACGAGCCCATGGAATGAGCATAACTAAAAACTTTGCATTTATACGCTCAACTTGGGCAAAAATCCACGCTCATTTTGAATGCAACCTTGTCATTCCTAATGTGGTGTTAAATCAAGGCTTACCTCCTCAATGGAAAATCTAAACATTATGATGCCTCCTCTTAACTTCAAGACTCTCCAAGAAGCTTTTTGTTTTCACAGTGAAAGAACGCCCAAGTGGATCAATACTTTATTTAATTGTTTTTTTTTTCAGATCGGTCGCAAGTATTATGAGATCTTACCTGCAAGTGATGTCGGGTTTCTCCTGTCCACTCATCAATTAATTAGGTCAAGCTTTTCTATCCCAACCATAATTTTGAGAAGCAGGCCAAACACGAGTTCACTTCACTACATTATAGGCGTATTCAAAGAAATGGAAAGTTTGTTTGCAAGTCTCTTGTTTCTCTCGAGCACATCGATGAGGTATGAAGTATATCTATTACCCTTATTCTCTTCGACCCGTATGCCCCAAGCCCATAGTTTCGAATCATTCAGGTGGTGCTATAATCTCCCCTGTTATGAGGGCTTAAGTGAGAATGTTAAAATACATTTCATACCTAATTGTTGAAGGAGCATAACGTGAAGTACAATTGAGACAAAGCATGAGGAACTTAAGGAATGTTTTTTTTCATATCTAGAGGTTGCTCAAGGCATGCAATGCAACCAAGTTCAATTTACATCATACACGGCTAGATCTCCATTGACACACTTTTTATTTTCTAACGGATTTTTTTTTTGGTGGCGGCCGCCAAGACCTTTTGAAGCAATAGAAATGAAATCAGATATTAATCGCTCGTATTACACATCTTTCCAATTCATAAATCCTTTCTTAATCGGACCTATCCTCTGATTTACAAATCAATGTATTGGTATTATGTTTCAGCTGTGCGTTTTTAAGAATTGATTTGTTATTTTAATTTCAGGCGATGCAGGAAAAAAGGTGTTCACTTTGGGTGGCAAATGGACCAATTTGGGGTACTGAGATGATAAATTTTTCATAACATCTATATACTCTCAGAATTTTTGATCAATGTGTTTTTGTAGGTAGTATGCTAGTCTATTCAGGATCGACAAATGCATTTTCTTACGGGTTTTTATTTGTGTAGAAAAACAATCAAAATCAATGCAGTAAATTTGACTAATTTCTTAGGTTATTATGTGCATTGAAAAATTTGATAACGCCAAGACAATATTGCTATTATAATATTTTTTTCTTTTCTTCCTTTTTGTCTGGTAACTAATAATAATAAAATTATAAAACCATGAAAACACACCAAAACATTATAAAAATCAAAATTATAAAAATAAAAAACATTGTCAAAAATTGTAAATGGACATCTCATTCCTGAAAATGATAGTTAAGACATGTTTTTACGCTTAATGTTAATTTGGTTTTCTTAAGTCACTTCACATAGAAATGGACGATGAGATAAGAGTGCAATGACAACAGGTACAAAAATGCATTTTATTTCTTTAATTTGCCGCATTCGTACTTCTTTCTGCATTTTATGTTTTTCAAACTTTTCACAAGTGTTTTCTGCAGGAATTTATACTAAGATTTCCAGGTTCACAATCGATCGCATTCCATGCTGCAGTGATTTTCATGAATCGCAACATTTTTCAGAAAAAAACATGCTTTGATCGACAACTTGATAGAGCTTATTTTCCTCATACATGTCATAAACGCTTGTTGATACACATAAACGTTTTTCACATCCTGTTGTTTGTTGTTACATAGTGACCATACTGATACACTATCATTTCTAATTTTTCACTTTACATGCCGCGACACCCAACATTTTTCCAAATTTTCATACTTTGCCAAATTTCATGTTGTTACACTGTCCCTGTGTTGCAGCCATCTTCCATTGCCTTGAGTTTCATGACTTCACACATGCCTATATCTTTCTGAGATGCATACATCATTTCCTTTATCTTTTTCAGTTCATTTTTTCCTTTCCAGTTTTCCTTCTGAATAAAACAAACTCCCTTTCCATGATTAAATTTCTTTTCCATACTGACTTTTGCTACTGAGATCTATCTTTTAGTCCTACTAATCTTTTTATAAAAACTCGCATTGACTGATGTGGGATTCCTTAAGGCCCACCTTTCAAGAGTCTTGCCCCATTGACCTCATCACCTTATCTAGGATATAGACTAGAGTTCCTTTTGAGTACCTATAGGCTTGCATGCCTTAATTGCAAGTTCTCTTGTTGACGATCATGGGAATACATCAATGTCCCTTGATCATCAGATCTTGCAAGTGTCTCAACCTCAGCATATACATTTTCCCTTCGCAATATGTACTCGGGTACCTTGACTCTCATTGACATCAATGGTAATTTTCCTCTCATTGGTTAACTTCATTCATCAATGGTTGGTAATCCAATGATTTCTCTTCTTGCTCGACATCGACACATCATTTCACATGATTAGAATTTTACCATCGGGTTTGTAGCAGGTGAAGACTATATACTTTTGTCTGGCTCCCTCAACAGTAACAATAGCATGACTTCATCTATATGAGATTACTACCATACACTTTCATACTTCCTCTTTTCCATGATTCATCAACAACAATTTAGATCTCTCCACTTTGCATTCTCGGATTCAATAGTTACAGTAGTTGCAGTTACAACAACTATAGTATAGAAGTGCAACTACAGCTATAGTTACATTTTCATGATCTTGTGGCAGTGACACCTTCCATATTCCTATAGTCATGGTCACATATTCTTTTCTCTAGTAGTCACCGTATTTGCACCTACAACACCAGTCCCATTTTCCTGATCCAATAGCCACAACACCTACATTTCTATTGCATAGTTCATCTACTTTTTGGGTGAGTGGAGGTATGTTGTTTTCTAATATTTAATTACAAAATTCCTTATATGTTGACTTGAATATTTTGGAAAATTTCCTTGCCATGCTCTCTTTCCTTCCATGACCTACACTAATTTGCATGTGGGTATGCAACCGATTCAGTTTGGGGGGGTGGGGGGGGAGGAGATATATTCACTACCACTATTCCATTTTCCCACTATTATGACTCATTTTTTCATCTCATTTACTATTTACCAAATTTTCTTTTCCAACGATCCCATGTTTCACTTTGCTTCATATGCATTGATATGCATATTGGCATGATTCATAAAAGATAGAGAAAAGGCTTTCTTATACTCAGTGATGCTCTCTTATGCACATTGATAGCTTATTGTTTCCAGTGAGTACATGGCTAAATTATTTAAGAAAGAAAATAAATAAGTGAAATGAATGTTGTTAACATAAGAACCAACATTCTTTGTATTCATGGTTGTCACACAAGAACCAACCATAATAAAATTTCACACGCTATTACACATATATTACATGTTGTTACACATGTATTTTACATGTTGCTACTCTTGTATTTCAAATCCTGGAAATATTCCTTATTAAAAAGACATCATCAATCAAATCCAAAGTCCGAATGCCAAAATTTCTTCAGAATATCCATGCATGGTTTCATGAGGACATGCAACAAGTTCAGTTGGGGGGGGATGTTAGGACTCAGAAATGTTGCATTTTCATCCACCTTTCCCTTCACTATTCCTTACATTTCATCGTCCCATTAACCTTCCATCATACCATTTTCATAAATACATTTGGGTTTCACATTATTATTTTCCACTTTATTCATTTTAGTATTGTAAGTGAATTTGTGATTAAATATTAGAAATTAACATATTTTCATTATATCTCAAGGTTGGATGAGTTTTATGATGTGTATAGGTATATTTGAAGATTTCAACAAAGTCAAATATTACCACCTAGCCTCAAATTAGAATTTCATCTTCAAGCTTTGTAGATTTGAAGAATATTTGGGACAATCATTCAAGCATGTTCAAAGGAGAAGATCATGGAAATTTTGATGGCATATCTTGTGAGAGATGTGTGGAGGATTTGAAGGGATCATATCTTGTAATAATAGGAAAGTGGTTGAGAGAATAGTGGATCTATAATTATGATACTCTTATCTTATCTTAAAGAATCTCATGTATAAAAGGGAGTGTTCTCTCTTCATTTAGGGTAGTTAGAGATGAGAGATTAGACTGATATTAGCTTGAAGTCTTAGAAGGGGATTCTTATCTTTGATTTGTATTCTTTCATTTGTCATTCTTTCATGATTTGTCATTTGATTCTTGTAATGTAATTTGAGATAGCATTATTGTGTGAGCTCACATATGTCTTTTTTCATTCAACCTTCACATGTTGTATTGCTTTCGTAGATTAATTTCATGGTTTCCTAGTTAGTCTTTCAATGTTTTCCTAGATTAATTTCATTTCAACAATTTAGATTAGATTACTTCTACTTCAGTCCTGCATATATAGTGTGTGTTCTTCGTAAGTCTACGAACCTCAGATTGACAAATTATATAGTTGTGCAAGTACTACAACAGAATTAAACGACAATATTTCCACCTAAAACATATTAAAATCTTATTCCAAAGACCCCCTACCAAGTGCACCTGTTGCATCCTTCAGGTGTTTTCCATGGAACTTAGCCTTGGGAAGACTCATTTAGTGATTGAGGCCCTCACTTACCATTTTTTCCATGTTTATGCCTTAAGAATCATTTCTAGTGCACAAAACCTATGATCGATGCCCATATAACACTTAGACACATCGAATGAACCCCTATACAAGATTCAAGTCTTTTGAGAAATTGTTCAATGCTCTTGAGCTTGAGAAGATTCAACAATATCGCAAGGTAGTTTTTTTCCTTCCTCAACTATTCTAAACACCCCATTACCTTTATAATCCATGATGCACAGAACATGCAAATGGAATCCAAATCAAAATTTGGTACTAAAGACACCATGTGGGGTGCTTTTCTTATGGTTTTCAAGTGATTTTCATCATGATCAATCCTAAGAAGCTATGTTTAGTCAGTAAGTCCTAACCATTTTCATACCCTAACCATGTCACTTCATATCAAGAAGTTTCATTTAAGGATTTAATCCCTTGTTTTTTTCCCTTCAACATGTTTAAGGCTTGAGTGACATTTCCTCAACACTAAGCCTACTCATGCCACCCATTTTCGAATTGGATTCTAATCAATATTGACCTTTTTATTTTGAAATATACTTGGTGTGGGATCGAGAAAAATTCATCTTTAGGGCCTATGTTCTCATTTAATCATGGTGATTATATCCCTTTAGTAGGCTATAGATAACCTATGATGGTCCCATGTGTTGGTTTAAAAGTGCATTTAGGGTTCTATAGCTAGGTACACTTCATGTGTTATAGGTGTTTTTCATGGAACTTGAGCCCTAGAAACTTCATTTAGGTAACATGATTTTCACATCATTTAGGGATAACATCATGGTTTTCAAGTGCTTTTTATGTGTTGTTTCCAGTACTCTTTCAATGTTCTTGAGCTTGGGAATATTTAACAATATCTTCAAGGACTTGTTTTCCTTCCTGTCTAGTGGCTAAGACCCTCTAACCCATTCTCAGTGCATAAAACCTCGTGATCCAAGTTCAATGCAAACACAATCATACAAAGGGATTGTGTTCATAGTGAATGGGGTCAAGAATCTATACTTGGTGCCTAAGGCCCAAGTGTTTTTCTCCCCTAAAAATGGTGTGTCAAATGAAAAAGTTACATTTAAGGTGTAATCCCCTTCTTTCTCTCCAAAGATTGTTTAGGATCTGAAATCCATTTGGTTTTATACAAATGAGCACATGCATGATTTTAAGAATGCACACATTTTAAGAAACATGTGCATAATTTTATAATATATTACATGGAGGGAAATGTGGAGGAATGCATGGAGGATCAATAGGAATGCATGTGTTCCTCAAATTTTAAATGAGAACGCATTCCTATTGCAATATTGTGATAATTTGGGTAGCAAATTTTGACACCTACCCACATAGACTCATATATCTATATCTATATATTTGTGTGAGAGAGAGAGACTCATAATTTTTCATGGCTGGAAAATTGATCATATCAAAACAATTGATAGTATTGTAATAAATATCTTGATAGATACTTATAGTGCTACAAAGTAATTAAGAATAAGAAAAAATACTTTTCTACAGAGAGACCATTAACCCTAAGTTAAAATATAAAAATAATCCCAAGACTTGCATCAACAAAGAAAGACAAGGAAGCATGATGCATATTCCAAACATCTTATCAAGGTATGGACAAAGTCAAGACTTAAAAACTACAAATTCTTAGAAGATATTTTGAAACTCTGTCCATGAAAGATAAAAATTCAGTAGATTATTTTTATACACATGTCATTGGCTTGATAAATCAGATTAATTCTCATGGTGAATCCATATAAGATAGAAAGGTTATTGAGAAGGTACTTATGAGTCTTCCTCCTTAATTTGATACCAGAGTTGTGACTCTAGAAGAGAGAAAATATCTGAGTCAGTTTAGCCTAGATGAGCTACAAGATTCCCTTATTAATCATGAACACATATTAAATAGGTGAAGTATGTAATTAGAGAATGAATTTTCCACACAATAATCTATAATTTGTGGAAGAGGAAGGGGGAGCGATAACTCTAGAGGGATAGGAAGAACTTATATCAGAAGTGGATGCAGTAGTAGTCCTAGAAACACTGGTTGAAGAGGGCAAAACTGAAATACAAGTCAACCAAGTAGTCAAAGAACTGAAAAATCAAAGATTCAGTGCCATTACTATAAAAAGTATGGAAATTATGCATATGAATGCATGAAGAGACAATATAATCAAAAAAAGCAAGGATGATGCAGGCCCCCTATTTATCCTTAGGGTTGCATGACATCCCAGTCAGGATCTCTAAAATTTGAATCCAGAGCGGCTCTCCTGGTTCCGAACTGGAACCTCCGACACCAAGTCCACAGGCCCTTACCTATGTTTTCCCCATGGAAGCCAACACTAGGAGCGATTCTTCACTCCATGTGACTGTAGGTGAGACCATGAGTTTAGCTCAACCAGGCGTGTCGCGATTCACGACTCTGGGGTTTCCAATACAATGAGTCCTTGGTTCCTCCAAGTCCTGAAAGCCTAGTGAGGGCTAACAAAGATTAGCTCCTCCCTTTCTCCGGCTGAAGTGACCACAGGAACATGACCACAAACATTACCACAGGTCGCTTTGGGCTTCTCCAAGTCACGAAGGCCAAAAAATTTCCCTGTTGTGTATTGACGACTCTAAGTATCCAAGATTCGATGACCTAAATCCTTTTGGAGTTTCGTAGGTCAAGAGTCCCGACTCCTACCTCTCGTATTCGCGGTCACCAAAATTCCAATACACCTGCACGCTACAGATCGACGATTCCCAACATCTGAAGATACAATGGTCTAGATCCTTTTGGGGTTCCGAGGGTCAAGAGTCCTGATTCTTACCTTTTGTACCCCCAGTCACCGAAATGTTGATACACCTCCATGCTGCATATCGATGGCTCCCAACCTATGAATATCCGATGGTCTGGGTCCCTTCAAGGTTTCATGGGTCAAGAGTCCCGACTCTTAACTTTTGTATCCCCAGTCGACAAAATGCCGAAAGATTTAGGCATTTGATCAATGGCTCATAATTCCCCTTGAGATCTATGACCTCAATCGTACCCTCACGAATCGTTATTTCATGATTCGGGGTTTCAAGAGTGAAGGACCTCTGTCCTCCCAACTTGCGATACCTGAAATCGCGAAGTGGACCAATGATCCAGATCTTCTTGGGATCGAGAGGTCCTCGCCACTAACCTCCTCATATCTCCTCTTTATCCAACAGCCTACGGGGTTTTGATGTTTCTCCCTGAGGACTCTCCATTATCTGTTCAGATCTTTGATATTGTCCCTCCTAGATATGTGTAGCGTTAAATCTTGTTCACCTATCTTGGATCTGACAATCATTGAGTCTCCTCCGTGACCCAACGTTCGACAATGTTCTTCCCTCTGAACTTTTTGATCTCTTAGACTTAAAAAAATTTCTAAGTCCCAAAGGCTCGACCTTAGCTTCTCCTGTGAGATGGATTTCCTGGATCTCAATAATCATTCTCTGAAATGTTATTCCTCCTGAGCTTTTCCTTGTGAAGGCCTCGACTCCCCGTGCACTCCTTGCATAAGAGGGATTTCAATAACTCAGGTCCAAGGGATTTCTCCCAGAGAAATTCCTCCCGATATCCTGGTGCTCTCTTCTTGCTCGATGCACACCTTGCAAATATTTAATGAAGAGAAACAATTGAAATTGGAAATTAGCAATCAAAATTCCCTTCTCCCCTACAAATATTCATTCACCTTCTCACAAAACATAAGAATAACATAGATTTCAAACGTAATCACACACACCATGCATTTGGATCAATTTTCCGTCTATTATATTCATAAGTTCCCAAAATGGCTACAAAACATATTCTGATTACAATAGCTTTGAAAGCTTGAGGCTTCTTCTAACTTCCATTCCCATTACATTACTCTCTCCTATCTTGCAGCTAACCTAATCTATTCATACGAAGACTCTATTTAACTCAGAGAGCTTTCTAGGGTTTTTCCTGCCTACTCATCTACTCTAAGATTTAATCTAATGGATAAATTAGACCAGTTGCATTCTAGATCTATAGTGGGAACTCCTACTCTACTTGTGATTTTCAAAATGTGCCTCAAAGAGTAAAATTCACAGTAGTTCAAGCATAGTTCCAAAGGTAAATTCTGACGTTGAGTTAAGGTGGATTTCAAAATCGGCTATAGATACTAATGTTGAAGTTTTGGAAGAACTCCCATGTGCTAACTAGTCATGCTTCTACATGTTTTCCAATGATGCTCCTGCATCATACTCCACTTGACAAAATTTCATGGACTCTTATCCATGAGATCCCCTACTGATTTTCCCTGCTTATGGATAGCAACATCATTTTCCCAACTAGCGTCTTTCTTTTTGGTGTCCTTTCCATTTGACTAGATACTCAAAATAGGTTTTCCTTCTGGTCTTCTTATCAATCTTCTGATCAACAATTTTCTCCATTTGCAGCTTTTCTACCACAGGCATTTGTTTCTCCGACTGGATATTTCCTTGGTCTTCTGGCCCTTCTGTGTCATATTTCCTCTAAGGATACAATTCTGAAACATTAAATATGGGCAAAATTCCCACACCATCTGGAAGCTCAATCTCATATGAGTTTTCATCAAACTTCCTCAAGATCTTACAGGGTCCTATCTTTTTCATCTTCAACTTATTGTATGTTCCCCTAGTGAAACTTTCCTTATTGAGATGTGCTAAAACCCAATCTCCTACTTCAAATTGAAGTTCCCTGCGATGTTGATCAATTCTATCCTTGTATTTCTGGTTAGATCTCTCCAACTGTCCTTCGATCTGGCTATCGATTTTCTCCATCCTCGCAAAAATATCCTCTACTCCAATGCTCCTAATATTACCCTGTTCCAAGTCTCTCAACTCAGATACTCCCCTTGGTTGAATTCCATATAGTATTTGGAATGGGCTCCTTCTAGTGCTCTTGTTTGGTGAATCGTTGTATGCAAATTCCGCTTGTGGTGGAATCTAATCCAATTGATGATGATGCTCAGTGACTAAACTCCTCAGCAAGTTTCCCAAACTTTTATTTACCACTTTAGTCTGCCCATTTGTTTGAGGGGGATAAGATGAGCTAAAGGAAAAATATATCCCCCACTTCTTCCACAATTTTCTCCAAAATTGACCAACAAATTTTGTGTCTTTGTCCGAGAAAATTCTCCTGGGTAGGCCATGAAGTCTCACAACTTCCTTGAAAAAAAGGTTTGCAACATGTGTTGCATCACTGGTCTTCTGGCATGGGATGAAATGTGCCATCTTTGAAAACCTATCCACCACCACAAATATAGAATCAAATCCCCTTTGTTTTCTTGGTAACCCCAACACAAAATCCATTCTTATTGCATCCCAAGGTCTCTCTGGTATTGGTAATGGTTGATACAAACTAGTGTTTTGTATTTTCCCTTTTGCATGTTGGAAGATTCTACATTTTTTCACAAAATTTATCACCTCTGTTCTCATACCTGGTCAGTAGTATGAACTGCTCGACCATGGAAATGTTTTATCATGGCTGAAATGTCCAGCCAATCCCCCATTGTGCTTCTCTTTTAGAAGGTTATCCTTCATTGAGCATTTTGGTATGCACAACTTATTTCCCTTGAACAACAACCCTTCCTGAATCATGTACTCTGTGTTTGCACCTAATTCGTCACTAGGTGAGCAAATTAAGAGTGCTTACATGCCCATTTGGGCTCTGCTAGGCATGACAGCTGTGAAGTAAAAGGTTAGAAAGAAAAACAACAAAGTTATAAACAAAAATTAAACTAAAACAAATAAAAAATAAAAGCATATGAGAAAATGAAAAATAGAGACAAATGGACCAATATCACCAATGTATAAGCTG
>SNQJ01S0006048.1:100902-139226 GCA_010110895.2 Picea sitchensis
ATAACTCAGGTCCAAGGGATTTCTCCCAGAGATATTCCTCCTGATCTCATGGTTCTCTCTTCTTTCTCGATGCACACCTTGTAGAGCTTCAATGAAGAGAAATAGTTGAATCTAGAAATTGGCAGTCACAATTCCCTTCTCCCTTATAGATATCCATTCACTTGCATACAAAACACAAGAATAACAGAGATTTGAAACATAATCACACACACCATGCATTTGGATCAATTTTCCCTCTATTATATTCAAAAGTGCCCAACATGGCTACAAAACATATTCTGGTTACAATAGCTTTGAAAGCTTGAGGCTTATACTAACTTGCAGTCCCCTTATATTACTCTCTTCTATCTTACAGCTAACATAATCTGTTCATATGAAAACTCTATTTAACTCAGAGATATTTCTAGGGTTTTTCCTGCCTACTCATCTACTCTAAGATTTAATCTACTGGCTAACTTAGACCAGTCGCATTCCAGAGTGGTAGTGGGAACTCCTGCTCCTCTTGTGATTTTCAAAACATGCCTCAAAGAGTAAAATTCGCACTAGTTCAAGCATGCTTCCAAAGGTAAATTTCAGCGCTGAGTTAAGGTGAATTTTAAAATCGGTTGTAGTTGATAACGTTGAAGTTCTGGAAGAACTCGCACGTGCTAAGTGGTCCTTCTTCTACATGATTTCCAATGATGCTCCTGCATCAAAGGACAAGAACAATCACACAATGCAAATAGTACCTCCATTCCTATGTGTATGGAACACATTGAAGCAATGCCTATAGTTTCCCTAGTTGAATGCAATGTTTCTCAAGAAAGTCCATGTGATATATGGTGTATAGATTTAGGCTACTATAATCACATGAAATGAAACATATAGTTGTTTTCTAGTTTGGATAAGTCAATCCAAACAAAAGTTATAATTGGAACATATATCCAAGTCACTTTCTTAAGAAAAGGAAGTATAAAAATTCTAACCAAGACAGGAGAACAAAAAGTTATGCCTGATGTATATTATGTTTCTGGTCTAAAGAATAATTTGATGAGCACAAGATAGTTGTTACAGAAAGGATATATAATCGACATGGAAGATAATAACTATGTGGTTATAGATAGATTATTGCAAGAATTTAGATGAAAAGAAACATAATGTTTCCATTGACATTGAAGCCAAAGAAGAAGCGAAATACAACGCTATCTATTAGTAAAGCAACAAAGTCAAACACTACATTTACAACTGAAATTGCACCCAGTTCCAATGAGGAAAATAATGCGCGTAGTATCAAGAAAGGAGAAGGTGGTGCAGAGATTCAAGAAACATTCCAATATGAAGATAAGGATGATTCCCGGTTATGGAATTTCAGATTTGGACATTTAAACTTTGCAGGTTGGAAGCTGCTAAATACAAAAGATACGGCGAAAGGATTTCTAGTAATAGAAAAAATAGAAATAATATGTGAAGGTTGTATATTTGGCAAGAAACATAGAGAGTCTTTTCTAGTTGGAAAGTCATATAGAGAAAAAGATCCACTAGAAATATCACATTCATACATTTTTGGTCCAATGCAAACACCATCTATAAGAGGTAGTTCATATTTTCTAACATTTATTAATGATTTCTCAAGAAAGATATGGATTATTTCCTAACACATAAATCTGATGCATTGGGTTGTTTTCAACAATTTAAATCACTTGTGGAGAAGCAGAGGGGTTATTACATCAAGTTTCTAAGAAATTACAGACGAGAATATATTTAAAGAGAATTTCAAAACTTTTGTAAAGTTCAGGGTATTTACAAGCAATTTATCGCATGGTATACACCACAACAGAAAGATGTCGCATAAAAGAAGAATCAAACCATCATGAAAATGACACATAATATGTTGGAAACCAAACATTTTTCAAATGAGTATTGGGCTGAAGGAGTAGCAACTGCAGTATACATCTTGAACAGATGTCCGATAAAGAGTGTGATGAAAAAAGTTCCTCACGAAACATAATGTGGCACACTTAAATGTTTTTGGTTGTGTCACATATGTACATGTTCCAGATGGGCTTGGAAATAAGTTGGACAACAAATGACAGAAATACATATTTGTTTGGTATTCTCAAGACACAAAATGATACAAGTCGTATGACCTTGTCACAAGAAATCTCATAATCAGTGTGGATGTTCAATTTGTGGAGAATGAAGCATGGGATGGAAGCATAGAAAAGATAATCAAAATCATTGAGCATGATGACACATAAAAATAAGAGGTGGGTCAAACACCATGTACAAGTCAGTGTGCAATTCCTTTTACAACTGTGATGCATATACTAGCATAAAAAACTACAGCAAGATCAACAAGTGTGCAGTCTACACCTAGAGAACAACAAACTCCAACAAGTAGTCCAAGTAGTTCAACATCTCGATATCCAACATTATAAATTTTGTTACCAAGGAATACAAGGAGTCTGCGAGACATTTATGATGAGGACACAACAAATTCATTTTCTGTTTTTTCTATGTTTTCATAGATAGATGATCCATTAACTTTTCAAGAAGATATCAAAAATTATGTATGGGCACAATCCATGGATGAAGAAATCACATGCATAGAGAACAATCAGACATGGAAGTTGGTAGTTGTACCTGAAGACAAGGATTTGATAAGTGTCAAGTGGATTTATAGAGCCAAGCAAGATGCAAAAGGAAACATAAAGAAGAACAAGAAAAGGCTAGTTGCAAGAGGTTTTACACAGTAACCTGGAATTGATTTCAATGAAACATTTGCTACCAATTGCGCGTATGGAAACAATCAAAACTTTGTTATCAATTTCCGTGCAGAACAAATGGTCAGTTTATCAAATGGATGTAAATTCAACATTTTTGAATGGACATTTAGAAGAACAACTATATCTGAAACAACCACAAGGCTATGAGGTTCCATAACAAGAAGACAAATTATACAGATTGAAGAAGACATTGTATGGGTTAAAGAAAGCTCCAAGATCTTGGTACAGTCACATAGATTCCTATCTCACACATAATGGATTTTAAAGAAGATAATGTGAGCCAACACTGCACTTTAAATAAAATCAGTAAGGCAACATGTCAATTGTTTTCTTATGTGTCGATAATTTGATATTTACAGGTGATTTTTGCGTAGAAGAATTTAAGTCAGTCATAAAGGATGGATTGAAATCACTGATCTGTGGCTTATGACATATTTTCTGGGTATTGAATTTCCCCAGTCCAAATATGGTATATATATCTCACAATCTAAGTATGCATATGAAATCTTCAAAAGATTAAATATGTTAAATACCAAGCAACCCCAACACCTGTCATAACATGATTGAAGTTGAGTAAATAATATGAAGGGTCCAAGGTTGATCCCACATTTTTTAAAAGATTGGTAGGAAGTCTTATGTATCTAACAGTGAGAATACATGATATTTTGTATGGAGTGAGATTGATTTCAAGTTTCATGGAAACTCCAAAAGAATCACATTGGAAAGCACGAAAGAGAATTATGAAATATGTGAATGGAACAAAATATTTTTTCATTAAGTATTATACTTCAGAATATTTGAGACTCATTGGATACATGGAAAATGATTATGGAGGAAACATAGATGACAAGAAAAGTACCTATGGGTACAGATTTCATTTTGGTACAAGAATGGTAACATGGGCATCAAAGAAGCAGCTCACAATGACTCTTTCTTCAAGAGAAGCAGAGTACGCCACAAATACAAGTGCAACTTGTCAAGCAGTTTGGATGAGAAGAATGTTAAAAGATTTGTTGCAGGAAAAATAGGAACCAATGACAATATTTTGTAACAACAATTCAACCATCATGTTATGAAAGAACCATGTGTTTCACAAAAAAAACCAAGCACATTGATACAAGGTATTATTTTATAGAGAATTAGTGAATAACAAATAAATCTGTTTAGAATTTTGCAAGTCAAAAGAATAGGTCTATGACATTTTTACAAATGTTTGAGCAAGAGATGCATTTTAGAATCTGCACAGTAACAAATGTGTGGTAGTATATGACAATTCAAATTTTTTATGTAAATTTTGTAATCCCACCTACTTATAATTAAGGGGGACTGTTGGAAATAGTAATTACAAGTCGATGAACTTTACGTCTCCGTCGATTTTTCAGTCAGTCACTTTGTTAGTATTACTATAGTTCATTAGTTTACACTTGTGTTTACTCAAGCTTTGTCTTTGTCAGTAGACAAGTAAGGGAGTTAGTTAATGAACTCAATCTTAATCTGTCTCGAGTCCAATTAAGTAGATGAAAAGTCAGTCATATTTATTGTCATCTTTAATGTTGAGTCATTTTTCTTCTGTAAGAAGTCACATTCATAGTCTTTATATATTCAACTCTGTAATTAGTCAAAATATAAAGAGTGATAGACACACAAAAGAGAAGCAACAACATTAGTTGAAGGTATTCCAAGTAGTCTGAGAGCACAATCTCTTCATATGTTTTGTAAATTGCAAAAGTCCAAGAAGTCATTGGAACAAAAGCTTGATTCAATATTGTATTTATTAATACAATATCAAGAGTGCCAAAGTTATTAATACATATCAAGTATCCCGTTGTTGACACACTATGTTGTATTTCTGAGTTTATATGCCAATAATAGCACTATGTCGTTTCTGCATCTATAAATCGTGAGCAGTAAATCGAGTTGTAGATAAAATATACCACGCAAACAAACACGGTGAGGCTACGCTCACTTCTTGATATTAAACGAAGACGGATTACATCCTTATATAGGAAAAGACTCTCCCGAGTCGGCTACATGCAAACCATAAGACAACTAGACAACTGACTATGGCGGGAATAACTCTTCTAGCGAAACTGGTAGCAATGCTGGAGTTAACAACTAGCTAACATCCCATTGACTGAGTCTCCCCTTAATGGAGAATGGATTGACCGAATAACATCTCCTACATGATTCAAACTTAATTTTTCCGAGGGCTTAGCGGTGAAAATGCTCGTGGTGTTTTCACCTAGTATTACATACCTAGGAATTGTATTTCATTTGTGCAACTTTTCTCGGAACAAAATGATCTGAGAAGACTTCAGCTTTGTCCTTGAAAGATTGGATTCTTACATAGTATTGATCGAACTTTGATTGTCGCATCTGATCGCCATTAGGTTCCTTTAGTTCTTCTCAACATCTTGAAGAAGTCTTCTTAGCCAAACAAATTCACAAGTTGTTGTACACAAGGATTTATATTCTACTTAAGTAGAAGAAAAATATACAGTAGGTTGTTTTTTACTCCTCCATGAAACAACCCAGGATCGATCTTGGATCATATCGATTCGGTTGTCGTCGATCATCATATTTCCATTGTCGAATCCCGAATAACGCGCTTATCAACATTAGATGCATCTTTATACTTAATACCATAATCAAGTATACCTTTTAGATACACGAGTCTTTGCCTTTTTTGCATTCCAATGGCTTTCATGAGGGTTGCATGAATGACTTATACACTCCTGAGGAATTAGCGAAATAGCAGTCGGTTGTGGTGAGATAATTGTTGCCCGCAATGCATGCACATTACGCGGTTCCCATTCACCTCGCCGAACCATCATCACAGAGACATTTTTCACATTGTTGCATGGGAGCGGTAAGAGACTACAGCGATCCATCTTAAATCTCTTAGAAATTATTTCTGCGATATACTTACTTTGACAAAACAAAATTTGGCCTACATTTCTCCAAACTTCAAGACCACAAATGGGTAATGTAACTCACCAAGATCTTTCATTTTTCAAATTCTTTTGATAAGCGCTCCTTGATTTCATCATTAACTTCTCTTCATTTTCACGTAATTATTAAATCATCAACTTATAAGGAAATCAATACAACATTTCCCTTTTCATCAAACTTGGTATGATTTGGATCACTTTTGCTTTCGCATAAAAGCCACATTGAAGAAGAAAAAGTCTATCTTCTCATAAGCACCATGACCTAAGGTGCCTTTGTTTTAGTCCACGTACTGGCGCTTTCTTTAACTTACACTAAAATTATGCTTGCCCTTTCCTTTAACAAACCAACCGGGTTGGTGAGGGTAAACCTCTTCCTTTTAACTCACCATTCAAAATGCAAATTTAACATCTAAATGATGCAACTTCCAATGTGTGCTTTGTAGCTTCAGCGATTAACATTGATAATTATTCAATTTAGCTACGTGCCGAAATGTTTTGGAAAGCATAATCAATACCTTGTTTAGGAGTACCCTTTGCAACTAGATCTAATATACTTATCTATACTACCATCGATTTAAACTTGGGTTTGTATAACCATTTGCATCCAATGGGCTTCTTATCTTTGGAAGTAATTAATCAATTCCCAAGTATTGTTTTCTATAGATTCATATTCTTCCTCCATTGCATTTAGCCATTCATCATGTTCATTAGTTTCATCAAAATTCATGGGTTCTATGATATTTGAAATGCTACTCATTGGGCATAGTCTCTATATACCTTTCGGGAAGTCGAATCTGTCTTGAAGATCTTAGCAACTTTGTGAAGATGTCTCCAACCTTCTGGAATTGGCTGTTGCTTGAATTTTTCCATATCATTGAGTCCTTCTTCTTTAGCTAGCATTAATATTACATTTGTGGGGATGGTTATAGCTATGTATTTAACGCGAGGGATGAATCTTTGTTATTACATTTGCGGGGATGGATTTATTGTTTTGAAACATTGTTTTAGTTCTTTAACTCCTTCATCAAAGTGGGGAGGAAGAAAATCAATTGAGAAGATCTTCAATACAAATTGTTTGATCCTGCTACTCACAAAGTACATCTCTACTTGCAAGCACTTTGTGAGTAGAAATCAAACGATTTGTATGCTTTAAATTTAGAGCGATTTTAATGAAAATACATTGAGTGGCTTTAGCATCCAATTTCCTCTATTCTCCTTTTGGAATATGTGCGAAAGCTTTACACCCAAATACTTTCAAAATTATTAAACTGCCGGGTTTTGGAACCATACAAGGCTTGAGAAAGGGCGCTTATCAAGACACCTTGTTGGACTTCTATTCTTTAAATGCTGCGGTATTAGTAACTATTAAAATGCATTTGAAGTTACCTTTTCATCATCGTAATGCGATGCGACCGAGTTTATTTTTCCTTTTCGGCTTCCGTTTCGCGTGGAGTGTGAGAATGCTACAGCAAAGCTGTACTATTGCATTCTCTTTGCAATATTTGTTAAATTCCCCTGATTTATCTCCCTTGATGTTTTGATGGATTTTCTCTGCTTTCCCACCATGATTTTGAATTCCCTTAAAGTACTCGAAAACATCACTTTTTAGTCTAAGGAAGAAAACCCATGAGATCGTCTGATCATCGATAAACAACTTGAAGAGTAAAATGCACCTCCTAAATACCTAGTCTGCATTGGGCCTCAAACATCAGTATGCACGAGATCTAAGACATCTCTCTTTTTCATATCAGGATTAGAGGGGAATTCATCTCTGTGCATTTTTTCCTAATGCACATCCATCACGAACAACTTTCTCATTCTGTAACATTGGAAGACCTTCAACCATATTCTTTTTACGTAATAAATGCGAGGTTGATTGATGTGTCCCACATACCTTTGATGCGAATCTGTTGGAATAGTGAAGCGTCGATGCATGATGTGATTTCGGTAACATCTGAAGGATTTTGTAGAGACCTCCCACTTTCAGGACGCGTTTAGCGGTTGGTGGTCCGGATCCTTCACTATGCAATAATTCTTGAAGAATTCAACCTTCAAGGATTACGATGCGTAATGGTGGACAGGGGATCAAATTTTCTTTATTCTGGCACATATACCATTGCAGATGTGACCGAACAATACCGATGCGACAATGTCACGGGAATGTCTCCATATCCCTTGATCACGATAAAAGCGGTTATCCAAGATATATGCTGGCACGATTTTGAGTTTCTTTGAAATTAGCGTACCAATTTTGATTACAAGTCCTATGTCGCGTACTCGAGATCACAAAACCGGACATCCCGAGGGTATGTCCGTTTCAGCAGATAAAGCGGCGTTAGACATAAACAGCCTAACATACCGTGAGTCAAAATTCGGGGGTACATCAATATCATCACTATGTGATAAATAATCACGTGATCTTAGTTAGAAGATTTTACGCATGTAATGACTTTGAATGTATTCTGGAGTTTATTCCTAGCCTCATCATTTTCTTCGCATAATGGCGGGTCTTTAACCATATGTCCAGGTTGACCACAGTAAAACAACTCTTTGACTCATTTCCATCAGATTGCATACCTTGATTTGGCGGTTGTCTTCTCTGCGATGAGCGCCTCTGCCATGAGCCTCTCTGCCATGAGCTAGCCTGCACTTCTTACTCGATCTTCTCTCACCGGATCATTATTTGTCCACGATTAAATGTTTTCGAACGATTCCCATCTCTTCCTCTTTACAACGACCAAAATACATCAGTTCTTCAAGCATTGGAGGTTTCTCCCTTTAACAAGACACATATCTTATGTGATAGTCTTCTAGCATACCATTTAGGTAATAGTCACTAGATCAGTGTTGGAAATTGTTTCTCCTATATTTACTAGCTTGTCTTTCACCTCTTTTAATCGCGACCTTTAAAAGTAAGACTATGATTCATTTCCATCCAAATCTTAATGCACAGCAATTTAGTTTTGGGAACAAAATCGATTTGTGTTGCCTAGTTCCTGGCAACTTTAAGTATGTTAGCCAGTAGCGATCTCTCTAATATTGGAATATTCTGCTCTTTAGCGGACATGCGCCTTAATACCTTTGCGTTTTCGGCGCTTCTCGATCCCGGATCGTGCTTCTTTATTAGCGCACGGCGGTACAGCGGGCTTCGGTTAGGTTTCTGCATTCACAATGTTCCAGTTGTAGCCCTCCATGGCGTCTGCATCTTGAATTTCAGGTTAATGAAATTCGAGCCATCTAACTTGTTGGCTTCGTTGGTAGGTCTCTGCCTTACGTGGTTAATGCGCAATTTAGTCCTACGCAAGAAAATCACCAAGGATATGCAACTTTCTATCGCTCTGCATTCGGATACCACCGATCCAACTCAATCTATCTATGTTCTCAACTTATATTATGCATGCATGCAACCCAATCTCCACTTTAAAAACCTTATAACTCCCGCCAAAAACTTTTTAATAAACTTCAATTTTAATAAAATTCACCTCACAATTCCTTAGCCTTTTTAATAAACTTCACCTCACATGCATGCACTTTATCCACTTTATAAAACAATACAATGTGGGACTCCCATGCAAAGCTTTGCATATAAAATTAAAACTTATATATAAAAACTTCACTCATATATCATATATAAAAAACTCCACTTATATAAATTTTAATCATATATCCACACAAACCTCACGCATGCACCATATGCAAAACTCCACGCTCCTCAATTAAAAATCAACGCACCTCAATTAAACTCCACACTCTTCAATTAAACTCAATACCGGTACGATGATTAATGCTTGACAAAAACTCACTGACCATCCACCTTTGACGTTTCTCACCTCCGTTCTCTTTGATTTATGACTGTTAGCCTCCAGCAATTCGCACCGAATTGACCATATTCTCGCTTAAGCTCGTGTTTGGTAGTGTCCCCAGCGCCTACTGAGGGCTGCGCGGCTTATCAAGGATTTTAGCACCTTCTCATTAAGCTCACGATACAAAGATAAAATATACCACGCAAACAAATACGGTGATGCTTCGCTCAGGCTCTGATACCAAGATAAAATATACCACGCAAACAAACACGGTGATGCTACGCTCACTTCTTGATATTAAACGAAGACGGATTACATCCTTATATAGGAAAAGACTCTCCCGAGTCGACTGCATGCAAACCATAAGACAACTAGACAACTGACTATGAACTGAGAACTAACTCTTCTAACTGGCGCTTACAACTGGCGCTTATTACTGGAGTTAACAACTAGCTAACATCTCCATTATTTCCAAGTGTAGTTTTCCCACCAAATGGTAAGTCCCGAGAGTTCAACGACCAAGTTTGTGATGCGCTGCGTAGAGTAAGTTTGCGCTCTGTAGATCCGAGAATCCTTGGCATCGTTCCCATAGGAACGAAAAAACATTCCAATAGAAAACCGAAAGATATATGTAAATAATTAACCGTTAATATAGAGGTCCGAGTACCTCAGATAAGTTTCGGGAATTTGTAATCTGCCATAACATCTGTAGCAGTTCGGAATCAAAATTTGGAGATGCAACATCATGTCGTTATAATTTTCAGTTGAAAAAGTTTAAATCAAGTGAATTATTTTTCTCGATCAACAAATCTATTAACAAAGGGATCCTCCTATATTAAACGGATATTTCTCGAGTATTGTGCACAGAATCGGTAATACTGTATCAATTGCTAACATCTTCAATCGAACAGAAAAATAATAACCCCTTATTATCTAGCCCGTTTGATTCATACCAAAGATATAGAAATGGACTCATGAGTTATGCTTTCCTATACACCTGCGTATGCGATGGCACTTGCACTAGGTTTTCTTCTGGACATCGCGCCTATGCAAGTTGTGGTAACAATTGCAAGTTGCGCACTTCATGGCTGCAGCGGTTCCATCATCTCTGTTGGACATAAATTGTCTGGAGTAATCGATAGCACAGCCACAATGCTAGTAGCGATATTCTCTTGGCGCTCTCTGTAGCCCACAGTATTCCTACACGCAATATCTCCTGCTCTACTGGTTTTGGCATCCGCTTCTTCGGTTTGATGAAGTAATCCGAATAGTTTGATTTCCTCTACAGATGTTATCGATTCTCCTTGAATATTTATGGATTGTGTTGCGAGGACTCCCAGAAATATGTTATCGATTCTCCATTTACTACCACATCGTTCATGTTAAGTAGACATATACAGTGTTTAAATAATACACAACAAACACACATATCAAAATATTAAATGGAAATATAAAACACAGTGATTTATGTAGTTCACCCAACTTCAGGCTATGTCCACCAAGCAGGTATAGATGCTATCTTATTGTTCATAACATGGAGATTATAGTCCTTATTCTCACTCACCAATTCCTCTACATGCATACATGAATTTATAGCACACAGTTACAAAGAAACTGATTATTAAATGCACTCCTATCCATATTTTAACCTGGTCTATCTTGTTGCAACGCACTCCTATCCATATTTTAACCTGGTCTATCTTGTTGCAACCAACGCTGAATAATAGGATCCAAATTCATTCTTGGAGAAATCTGTTTTCATCAATTTCCAACAATATCCACCTTGACAACAACTAACTCATACCTTGCTCATGTATTTTGTTCATCACCTTTTATGCAAGCCAAGAGAAGCCAAGCACCTAAAAGTATTGGTTTTGTGAACATGTTTGCACAGTTCTCTTTTGTATGAAATTTTTCGAGAGAAACTCCACCTTCATCGATGACCTGTCTTACAAAATGATACTTAATATGAATATGTTTAGTTTTACCATGGTAGGCTCGATTCTTGACCATGTGAATAGAACTTTGACTATCACAAAGTAGCTTTACTTTGTTTCGCACCCTTCCAAACTCACCAAACAAACCTTTTAACCAAACTGTCTTTTTGCAAGCATGTGAAGCAGCTATGTATTCTGATTCTATAGTGGATAAAGAAACAATTCTTTGTAGCTTTGACATCCAACTAATAGATCCACCTACAAGAGTAAAGATATATCCTGAGGTTGACATGATCTTGTCAAAATCACCTACAAAATCAGAATCAACATATCGACAAACTAACTCACAACCACCATTATAGGTGATACAATAATCACTGGTGCCCCTCAGATATCGAACCACCCATTTCTCTGCTACCTAGTGTTCTTTACCTGGATTTTTCATATATCTACTGACAACCCCAACTTCATGTGAAATGTCTGGTCTTGTACTAACCATCGCATACATTAAACTTCCTGTTGCATTAACATATGATATTTGAAACATATATTCATTCTCGTCTATTGTACTAGGACATAAACTTGAAGAAAGCTTAAAATGGGAAGCAAAAGGTACAGAAACTGGTTTCACATTGTTCATACCAAACCTCAAAAGTATTTTCTCGACACACTTTTGTTGTGACAACAAAAACTTACCATTCCTCTTGTCTCTAAATATCTCCATGCCCAAAATTTTCTTTGTTTCTCCTAGATTTTTCATATTAAATGTGCTATCCATTTGGGCCTTTAACCTGTTGATCTCAGTTATTCTTTTCCTTGCTAAAATAATATCGTCAACATAAAAAACTAAGATAATGAATATTCCATTATTCAATTTATTAAAGTAAACACAATTCTCATACTCACTCCTTGTATAATTCTAGCTCATCATGAAAGAGTCAAATTTCTTGTACCATTGTCTAGGCGACTACCTCAGACCATACGATGATTTCTTGAGCCTGCATACAAATTTCTTGTTGCGATTATGAACGAACCCTTCAGGTTGTTCCATGTAAATATCCTTATCCAAATATCCATGTAAGAAAGCAGTCTTAACATCTAGCTACTCCAAATACAAATCAAGTAATGCAACCAATGCAAACATACTTTGAATTGAAACAATTTCAACAAATGGTGAAAAAATCTCATGAAAGTCAATACCTTCTTTCTCAGAATATCCTTTTGCAACCAGCCTTTCTTTGTACCTCTATACCTTATCATCAACACCCTTCTTCAACTTGTAGACCCATTTGCAACCTACAGTTTTCTTGTCTCTTGGAAGTTCTACCATGTCCCATGTAACATTCTTCGTTAAAGCATTCATTTCATTCTTAATTGTTTCTTTCATTTTTTCACTGTTAGAACCCTCCAGAGCTTTCTAACAGAAATAAGGTTCATCATCATTAGTACTTAAAGAAACCGATGAAGCAAAATCATCATACCTTGTTGGAGGAACTCTGACCCATGTAGACCTCCTTAGGGAATTTTGTGGCTCATCCACAATATCTTGATTGTCATCATCATCCATGTTTTCCTCTACAAGAACCTCTTCATGAACATCTTTAGAAACTTGGTCATGTTCACATTCATCTATAGTTGAATGAGTTTCAAACTAAATCTGTTGATACCTAGGTACTTTTACATGTTTCATTTGAACATCTACATTTGATTTGAAGAGAGGCGATTCATCAAATATTACATCTATTTTAATGTTGATCTTGTGGGAAGTAGGATCCCGCAACCTATATCGCTTAATAACATCTTCATATCCAACAAAGATAAGTCTTTTATTATTTTGGATCTAATTTAGAACGCTAATGTTTCGAAATTAAAGCATAGGTTTCACAACCAAAAATTTTAAGATTAGAATAATTACAAGGGTGACCTATCCATACCTCTTTAGGAATCTTGTACTCTATTGTTGTTGATGGTGATCGATTCACCAGATAACAAGTTGTAGTTACTGCTTCTTCTAATATTTCTTGCTGCAAATTGGTGTTACTAACCATACTCCTTGCTCTCTCTAGAAGAGTCATGTTCATGCATTCAACAACTCCATTTTGCTGAGAAGTATAGGCAGTAGTTTTATGCCTATCAATCCCAAAGTCCTTTAAATGGTTCTCAAATTCCATTGACATAAATTCACCACCATTATCAGTTCTTAAACATTTAATGGACCTACCAGTTCTCTTTTCCACTAAATCTCTAAATTGCTTGAAAAATGTAAATACAACAACCTTTCTTTTCAACATATAGATCCACACCTTCCTAGAGAAATCATCTATAAAAGTAACAAAGTATGATGATCCTCCATATGAAATAGTAGGGGATGGTCCCTAAGCATCAGAATGGATATAATCAAGGATTCCGCCACTGGTGTGTCTTCCAGTTTTAAATCTCTTCCTATTATGTTTTCCATAAATATAGTTCTTGCATAAATCTAACTTTAAAGACTTTAGACTAAGAAGTAACTTGCGATCAGATAATACCTTCAATCCTCTTTCTCTCATATGGCCCAACAGATGATGCCACAGTTGAACAAAATCACATTCATTCTCGGATACAACTGTCACATGATCTGACTCGGTTCTTCCGTCTAACAGAAACATGTTTCCAACCTTCTTTTATTTCATAACCAGTAGTATTCCTTTGTATACCTTCATAAGTCCACTTTGAACAATAATTTTATATCCTCCAATATCTAATACTTCCAAAGATATTAGGTTCTTCCTAAGCTCAGGTACATGTCTCACATGAGTTAGTATCTTAATATATCCATCAAACATCTTAAGTCAAATGCTACCAATTCCCACAACTTTACATGATATATCATTTCCCATGTAAACAATTACATCATTTGTAGAATGGTAAGTAATAAACCAGTGTCTATGAAGACACATGTGATTTGAAGTAGCAGAATCTAATAACCAATGTTGATCATAACGTGAAACAATTCCAATTGTTAAAACTTCATCAACCATACCTAAGCGTGTTGTTGAATCTGTTTCAGTTGTGTTTTCTTCCTTCATCTCTTTTGGAGGGTCTTATTTGGAGGCTTGTTGTCGCTTCCAACAATCCTTCTTCAGGTGTCCATATTCTCCACAAAACCATGACTTAAGCTTGTTCTTCTTCCCCTTCGACTTTGATCGAGAGAAATCCCTTAGAACATGTCCTCTTTCTTTAGCTCTTACTCTGACCACCATCACCTTAGATGTAGAGGTTTCTAAATTGGATATCTTCCTTGTTTCCTCACACAGTAAAGATCCAACAATAACATAAAACTCAATACTTTCTATTGAACTGAAACTAATAGAGGTAATAAAGTGATCCCATGACTTGGGCAAAGAACACAATAATATAATCACCTTGTCTTCAGATTCGAATTTCACTCCCACGCTAGTCAACTGGACTAAAAGAATATTAAAAGTATTTAAATGATCATCTATTTTTGTACCTTCCTTCATGCGCAAAATGTACAATCGTTTGTTTAGGAATATCATGTTCGTCAAGGATTTCGTCATATACAATCTTTCCATCTTCGTCCACAAGCCGACTGTTCTCTTCTTCGTAACAATGTTGAACAAAACATTATTGGCCAAACAAAGATGTATGGCACTTAATGCTCTTGCATCGACCTCTTCCCACTCTTCATCTAAAATAATCACGAGTTTCTTTGATTTCCCCAAAAGCGCCTTCATCACACCTTGTTGCACAAGCAAATCATGCATCTTGACCTTCCAGATCTCAAAACTGTTCTTTCCATTGAATTTCTCAATTTCAAATTTAACACTCTATGTTTTCTGCATTTTAGTCTCTGTGTTACTTCTCGGCCTTTGTTGTCTCCACTCTTGTTAATATTCTCCTTCACATCCTTGGGCAGTCCTTACGCAATGTAATCTCGATTGTGATCATAATCGCATCAATAAGAGCCCTTTCTCTTGCAAATGACAAAAATAAATCAAGGATCATTGAAACGATTTATACTATCCTTTAATCAAAGTCGATATGCAGGGAGGCGCCTAATCGAACCTGAGCCCACATGAGAATCGGAGAGGCCAGCGCACCCTTTAATATTTGAGGCCAGCACCGAATTCTAATTTCAAAAACATCGTAAGTGGAGAAGAGAATCAGTGTGCCCTTAACGAGTAGAGTCCAACGTGGATCATAAAACATCGCTCCCTACTCACTGACAGACTGGTGTTGATGTGAAAAGAGGCCTCCCTACTTACAAAAAGAATGGCATTGCATCAATGCTCCTCCAAAATCAACACGCCTCAGATTCCTTGCATTCTACTGCGCTTTCTGTGGCCTCCTACTGGCTCTAATACAAAACATTCAACCACAATCCAAATCCCTCTCCTCAAGCTCTGATACCATTTGTTAATTTGGCAGAGACAATCTTTAACTAATACGCAACAAATACACATATCAAAGTATCAAATAGAAATATAAAACACAGTGATTTACGTGGTTCTTCCAACTTCGGACTACGTCCACCAAGTAGGTATCCATGCTATCTTATTATTCATAACATGGAGATTATAGTCCTCATGCTCACTCACCAATACCTCTACGGGTGAATTTATAGCACACATTTACACAATAAATCGATTATTAAATGCATTCCTATCCATATTCTAACTTGGTCTATCTAGTTGCAACCAACGCTGAATAATAGGATCCAAATCCATTCTTCGAGGAATCCCTTGTCACCAATTTCCAACACTTCAGATGTATGTATGAAAAATAGAAGTTGGAAGGAATTTGCATCCAACGCTGTACATATCTAACATATCTCCAAAGATTAAATTGCACCGACCAACATCGATATATATCTGACATATCTCTGGCTTTTTGTCTTAATCCATCTCTGAGCTCTACTTAAACCCTTTATCAAAGTGATCCTCCGCAAAAGTTCTAAATGTTTGATGTTGAAGCAAAATCGCTCGAGGAAATTGCTATTACGCCGAAAGGCGTATACCTATTGGAGATGGGTACAATTAATCACCTTTTAATCTAAAATTCTAATACGATGGCTAACAATTGAAAATGCTCGAATATTCTTAGTCGTCCTCCCAAATCAATGAATGTGATTTACTCTTCATAACGTCCTTGTATTTTTGAATGCATCAGTTAACCTGTTTACTTTTTAACATTTACCTAATCATATTAAGAAATTACTGTACCACCATATGATTGCCAAGATTATCTGATTAACCTTTGGAATTACCACATTTAAGATTAACTTTTGTATTTCCTCAACTCTATGTTCGTTTCAATTCACGAGAGTGTTGTCAGTCCAAATAACTTTCGACGTTCACCAGCCACAACACCAGCCACTTTGCGGCTGTGCTAGTTAATAATGCAGCTCATGTAGTTGCAGCAATAACCTAGTACAAGGTGTAGGATGAAGAGGCCGT
Organism: Picea sitchensis; assembly: GCA_010110895.2. Lineage (NCBI taxonomy): Eukaryota > Viridiplantae > Streptophyta > Pinopsida > Pinales > Pinaceae > Picea > Picea sitchensis. Next base: position 117,818 of record SNQJ01S0006048.1, read on the forward strand.
TTTTAAGGCAAACGAGCAATAACGAGAGATAGCTACCACACTAATGGGATATTCGAAGATCCCAAATTCGGTTAACAAGCAGATTTGAACTTAATCCACACAAAAATTTAATCAAATCAGCCAAACGCGAACGAATCATAAACGTATTGATGGAACCTGATTATGGCGAAGACTGGGCCCCTCCAGTATGATGCGATATACAAAATTACAAGAAATGAATTTGCACACCTTAACATTAACTCTCGACTTTAAACTCCGAGAATCATTTTAAGCCAAAAGGACTTATGTCATGCTTTCCCTATTAAGATGCCGATTCTCCTTTCATTTCCATCTACTAACAACATCGCAGCGGGACCCGGACTGTATATGATTTTCCTTTAGAATATATATAAAAGATTTTAGCTGGAAACATGAATATGAAAAACATAGTGCATTACTGACATGAAAATTTGCTTGTGACGGGATCAGTACGCCCCGACTTTTACGGGCAATTGTTTATTAACCACGGCTTTCCCTGTTCTCATTATTGAACTTCAAATAGTCAAATTATTGCATCCTTTTAGCTCTCATGTCACAACTGGCAAAGGACATAACCGAAAAAATACGGCTCTACGAGATGTGGGGACTCAGAGACAAGAATCACGTTCTTTGTACGTAAATTAAGTACGTTATGGGACGTTTTGTTAGTCAACAACCCGACCTAGCTCGTGACATCAAATGAATGCCGTGCGTTTTCCCATTCCTGATAAGGACCCCTTTTTTCTTACAGTATCTTATGTGAAGCCAGACAATCATTTCGGGGCCCGCAGGATCCCTTTTTCATTACAGTATCTTATGTGAAGCCAGAAAAGGGTTATGGTGTTTGGAATAAAGGTTGAGAAAAATAAGGGAATGATGAAAACCTTATCCACCTTACATGTTACAAAACCTATCTAAAAGAAAAGTTTAGCCGTTTGAGGCGTGTGACTGTTAAATTCTTTTATTTAAAAAAAATCACATTCCATATTAATCATCCCGAATTTGCCAAATTGATAGTTTCAAAGTTTATTAATTACATACATGGTATCACTTCCCAAACGGTACACGCAACCGTGCGGTTACATACATCGTCGGCAAACGGCAACGAAACCATTATTTAACTCCGTGAGCTAGATATGGTTGAAGATGACTATCACAGCCACAAGTAACTCAGTTTTCAGTAAATAATAGTTGAAGTAAAAATAGTTTCTGGTAAACTTCGGCTCTTTAAAAAATGAAATGTTAATTACTCAGAGGTGGCAATCAGCTAGCTATCATAGTAAATTTTAAATATGATTAAGTAAAAGTAAAAAAATAAACATGTAAACGGATGTCTTTATAATAGTGAGGAAGTTAGTGGTTGTCCACAGCCATTGATTTATTGGGGCGACTAAGAATATTCCAACAATATTAATCTTGTCGCCACAAAACTGATTAAATACTAAAACATATTAAATGTGCCCATTGTCAATATGTAATGCGTTTTCTTGGTAGTAACAAACTTTTTCTTAGAGTGCATTGCTTATAGGGCGTAACAAGCTTTTTTGGAGAGTGCATTGCTTATAGCCAAACTATATCAAATTTTCAAACTATTTGTTACAATATTGATCTTCCTAACCTTCTAAGTCTACAAAATTATGGGGATCGTGAAACTTTTCTCTCAATATTTTCTAAACATAGAAATATGATTTTAAAGAAATCTAAGTAATCTCTTACATTTATTAAAGTTAAATATATCAATTAGAATTTCAGTGAGCATTACTCATGATCATGCTTAACATTATAAAAGTGGAAAAAAAACTTAAACTTCAAAAATGTATTATAACCTTGGTAATATTTTAATTTTAAATTTAAAGTAACTTGATGTTACCAAATAAATACTAAATAATGTTTTTTTTCTCCAAAATAATATGTAAACAAAGTTCTTGTAGTTGTCGAGTGTACATTAATTTATTTTATCTTCATTTGATTTAATTTGTAAGTTAACAATTATTTTAATTATATTCATTTATTTATTTATTTAAAAAAGTTCGTCAACTATCTCCATATATAGTGCTTTAAATTTCCCACATATCTATCCATTTATTTGATTTTTATTATTTGATTACCTTTTAAATATTTATTAATTTATTTTCTATTTCAAATATATGCTCTTTTTTAAATGTTTATTTTCAGGGGCTTGCAAACTTTTTGACATTCATAGCAGACCCTTACTGTAGTGATTTTAAATGTTTATTTTCAATTTATGTGTATGTTTTAGAGTAAATCAAAACTTATGGTTTTTAATTATAATTACTAAAAATATATTAAATAATTATTTAAATTAATCAAATGCTAAAATTATTGTTGGGTTTAATGGTTAAGAACATGTGTTTCCTCCTAAGAGGTCACGAGTTCAAATCCAAAGGGGAGTAGGGTATCTATACCTCCATAGACTTTACCACTCAAATCGCTGGGCGAAGGGGGTCTCATACACCAATTTGGTGTCAGGCTTGGTCGTGACCTTAAAAATAGATTATTATTATTATTATCTATATGATATAATCATGTTTTATTTAAAGGCATGGTATAAGTCGTCCAACCCTCAAGCAAGGGATGTGTTGTCGTGACAGATGTAGATATATGATTGGTTAACGAATTGGCTTTCTGCATGCTTGGTTTGGTGTGGAAAAGGGCATGCCAGGAAGATTTCCCATAGAGGAAGATTTCGGGATTTAAAGGGAGAAGTAGGAATTTATAGCAGTCGGACACATAGAGGAACATAGTCTAGAGGTGGAAGATTCTTCTCAAGAGTAAGAGGTAGAGGTAGTGAAATCAAGATTTTCGATTAAGGCTTAAAAAGGAAACTCATGAACCAACACAGAGAAAGAGTTTATTCGGGACCATGTGCAAATAAAAGGGAAATGTTTCAAGGTGGCCATTGATAGTGGCAACACAAAAAATCTAATTTCTACAAAGATGGTAGCGAAGTTGGGGTTTCAGAGCATGGCACTTCCTACTCTATACAAAGTGTCTTGAATGTAGAAAGGGAACCACATTCTGGTAAGTCAACAATGTAATGTAGAAATTGATTGGTGACTACAAAGATGAAATAATATTTGATATCATGCTTATGGATTTTTGTCATATCTTGTTGGGAAGGCCACGGCAGTATGACAGGAAATATATTCATCATGGAAGAATAAATAGATATACTCTTGTAAAGGATGGACATAAGAATGCATTACAACCATTGAAATATGAAGGAGCTAAAGATGAGGCTAGTCCAAGTGTGTTGTTGATGAGTGGAAAGGAGCTGTTGTTGGGAGCCAATAAATTGGAGGAGTACAATTTGCTTTGATTGGTAATCCTAGAGTAGTACTTACTAGAAAATATTTAAATGTTTTACCTGTTCAAATTCAAGCCTTATTAGATGAGTTTGCTAACATCATAGTTGATGAGTTTCCTAAGGCCTTACCACTGATAAGGATCATTAGCCATCATGTAGACTTGTTTCCAGGAGAAAGTATACCAAACAATTTTCCTACATAATGACACCCAAGGAGAATGAAGAGATCAAAAATTAGGTTCGGGAATTGTGGGATAAGGGGTTGGTTAGATAAATTTTGAGCCCTTGTGTTGTACCAAATGTTTTGAGTCCAAAGAAGGATGGAAGCTCGAGGATGTGTATAGACTACAGAGAAATAAACAAGATAACAATAAGTACATATTTCCTTTATCTCATATAGATGATTTGATGGACTTTCTAAGTGGTGAAAATTATTTTTCAAACATGGACTTAAAGAGTGGATATCATTAGATTAGGATGAGAGAGRCAAATGGATGGTCTTGATGTTTTGGGAAGCATCGGGAAGACATTCTCCTCACATTGGCCATGTGACTTGACTAAGAAGAATGGAACATGCATTTTMTGTATTCTTGATCATGTGACTTCATAAGGACCAACAAACACTCTAGGAACATATGAATTGGGAATATATTCTTCTTAGATGGACATGTGAATTGGGTAAGGAGAATGGACCACATCATTGATGTTCTCCATGTATTATCATTAGGTATAAAATATCCGTAGATGTCCATATGACTTGGCTAAGGAGAATGGACCAAATGTAGTCTCTATCCTTTCTCATGTGACTTGACAATGACTGATAGAGAATTGAGGTGCTATGTAGGAAATGGACACATCAACTTGGTGCATTCCAAAATGTATTACATCAACCAACCTCAAGAAAACCTTTCTAGAAAATAAGAAGTGTCAAGAGGATAAAAAAATGTCCATATTACCATTAAAGAATCCCTAGGAAGCAATTAAAGACCCAAGAAGAGAAGTTGGCCTCCTCAAGTAAAAGACAAAAAATAATAAAGTAAAATTGAAGACTCAAGAAGAGAAGTTAGCCCCACATGAAAAATAAAGCTTACTTAACAAATATAAAAAAGGGATCATTTAATTTCATTTGACACACTCACTCACTCATCTCTCTCTCAAAGAAGAAGTCACAATTTTCAAGGAGGTCTTATTTGGGGTAAAATTCACTACAACTTGAAGTTCTTCGTATTCTATCTKGTGCGCTACTTATTGAGAGTTGYGCTAGGCTTGTGAGGTGAATCTTTGATATATGTTGGTATATATTGATGGTGTTAAACTTGTAAAATCTTGAATTGATTCTTATATAATMAAGGTTGTTGTCTTTTCTTCGAAGGTTGGAATTCCGAGGATAGATTCTTGTGTTCATGTGTCTATTGTGCATGGTTAATATTTTTTGATCTTGTTATTTTAATTGCATTTTAGTAGTTGAGATTTTCATTGTATAGTTATTCTATGATAATTGTTGCATGAAAGGAAATTTTTCATTGAAATTATAAGACAATAACTATTATATCTAAGAATCACGAAATTCAACATGGAATCGGAGATTTGTTGAAATATTGTCACCGCACAGTCATTGCACAATCACAGTCATTGCACAATCAAATAACTATATCTTATACGAAAATCATTGGGCACTTTTCTTGAAGCGTTCTGGATAATTCTTGCATTGGTGCTCCTAGATTGCCAAAATGTCAAGGTTGAACTTTGGTCAAAGTTAAAGTAAAAGGTTGACTTTTGGTCAAGGTCAAAACATATGGTCAAAATCAAAAGTCAAATATGGGTTCCAATTTCAGAATAGAAAACATTAATTCTTGTTATTGTTATTGTTTTAGTGAGGTTACCATGAAGACAAAGAAATAATTCTCCCTTGTCTCCTCTCTTACAGACACTATTACATATAGTAGTTATACCTCGTTGGTTGACATATGTGATTCTAGGAACATGAGATCTTACCAAAATTATCTCAAAAGTTTGATAGAGAATAAATCATCACTACAAGTGGAACTTGGAGAAAACGCCAACTATGCAGTAAAGGAGTTGGAACCACATCATTCCAACTAGAATATGGAAATTCTCTACATATGAATGATGTCTTGTTTGTACGAGGACTAAGAAAGAATCTACTCTCTATCTCAGCATTGGAGGATAAAGGCTATAGATTTGCATTTGTGGATGGAAAAGTTCTTGTATGGCCTAAGTATTCATAGATTGATGCACCATAAGTGATTGGTTTTCAAGAGGGAGGATTATATAAACCATCAAGACGTCCAACCTAGGCATTGATACATGATAAACCCAACTTATGTGAGCTATGGAATCTAATATTTTACCACCTACACTACAATGCTTTACCAACAATAAGGAAGATGGTTACAAGTATTCCAAATCTCCACGAAGAACATGAAGGGATTTGCAGAGGATGTACTCTTGGTAAGAATACCAAGGGACCTTATCGAACTAGTGATATTAGATCCAAAGTAATCTTGTATCTAGTGCATTCAAATGTATGTGGAGATATGATAGTATCATATTTGGGACGCTTGTTGTACTATGTGACATTCATTGATGATTTCTCCTAGAATACATGGATATACTTCATAAATACCAAGGATAAATTATTTAAGATGTTCCAAGAGTTCAAGGATCACATAGAGAAATTGACGGGGAAGAAGATAAAGGTTTTAAGAACATATAATGGAGGAGAATATAATTACAAATACTTCAACAATTTCCGCGAGAAATAAGGGATCAAGAGGGAGTTGATAGTTCCTTACAACCTTCAACAAAATGGTTTTGCAAAAAGAGAGAACATGTTTATCATGGAGGAAACCAAGGAAATGATTCATGATCAAAATATACCCATGCTTTTATGGGAAGAAGAATCCAACACAATAGTCTATATTTAGAACAAAATCCTTCATCGGATATTGGAAGAGAAGACTCCTAAGGAGGCATTCACAGGAGTGAAGCCAAAGGTTAGTCATTTGAGGATATTTGGCTGTCCTATATACATGCATGTACCAACAGAGAAGAGGACGAAGCTAAAACCCTCCATAGAGGAGGGCACCTTTGTTCAATATAGAGAAATTTTAAAAGCCTACAAAATCTATATTCTCCGAAAATGTGAGATCGAAGTCAGTTGTGATGTTAACTTTAATGAAGAGATAACTTTTAAGAGATCCATAGAATCTCGCATAGAGGTTGTTAGTGAGGAGCGGAAGGATCCCAAGGATGATGGTATACATAAAACTAGTCCAGCTGATTATTCTTCAGACGATCAAGAACTGCCAGCATGACCAATGGATATACCTAGAGATATTGTAGTGACCAGGAAGAGGCTAGAATGGCTTCATGATACTTTGCAGGATGTATAAGGACATGTAACTCCCCATGGTACTTCCAGGGAGAGAAAGATACCTAAAAGGTTCTCAATTTATATGGAATTGATGAGCCACATAATTAATTCACAACCTTCCAGTTATGAGGAAGAAACTAGACAACATGTCTAGAAAGATGACATGATAGAAGAGTATGAGTGCATCATGAAGAATTCTTTGTGGGAGTTCATTCTAATATTGGAAGGGAATTCAATAGTAACTTCCAAGTGGATTTATAAAATCAAGGATGCCTTAGATGGTAGCATTGAAAATTACAAAACCATGTTTGTAGCAAGAAGATTCTCCTAGAAAGAGGCAGTGGATTATGAAGACACATTCACTCCAGTCACCAGGTACACTTCCTTCAAGACCATTATTTCTCTTGCTTCATTTTTTTGTTGGAAATTACATCAGATGGATGGAAAGACTGTGTTCCTCAATGATGTTATTGAGGAGGAAGTGTACATATAGAAACCTCCAGGTTTTGTGATAAATGGTAAGGAATCCCATCTCTACATATAAAAGAAGGTCTTGCATGGACTTAAGTAGGAACACAAATCATGGTACTCCTAGAATGATGTATACTTGATGAGCTTGTGGCTCACCAAGAATGATGCATATCACAACCTTAACTAAAATGTTCTTGATGGATATCCCTTTATTTTGGTTCTATATGTTGATTATTTTTTCCTTATGGGAGCATAATGGCTCATTACTAGGTGTAAGAGGGAGTTGGCATCAAAATTCAAGATGAAGGATCTTAGCTTGATGCACTATTTGTTAGAAGAATAGGACGGTGGAGCAATAAAACAAAACAAATGAGGAAATAAAACACAGAAGATACACAATACAATAGAGACACAGATATATGTGGTTCACCCAGTGTGGGCTACGTCCACTAGAGAAATTTCCAGGTCCTTCCTTTATTAGTATCCAACAAATGAAGGGATACAACTTACATCAAACCCGTTGTAACTTCCTCTTCTTTCTCTCATAGTATCCTATCTCAGAATACAATCTTCACTATAATACATAGTCGCAATACGTTTCCCTCGTAATAGAGGGTTTCCATCTAGGGAAAAAAACCCTAACATAACTTCTACCATTAGATCTGCGACCTTATAATGAACGGTCTAGGTTACCCCCCATAGAGGGGGTAACCCCCCTCTGCACTCCCTCACGTGGAAGAGTGTACACACTTATGGGGTGTAAATATTTCATGGGGTATAAACACGACTGAAAACAAAAGACCTCTGAATCAGGAAGATAATCAGGCTCCACAACAAACATTATTTCTTGGGATTAGAGGTATGGGTGAGACGAGGCAATATTTTCCTTGGACAAAGAAAATATATAGTTGATATTCTGCACAAATTCAATATGATGGACTACAAGTCCATGGCTACACCTATGGAGACAAATATGAAGAATTTGAGTGATTCGTCTTGAGATTCAGATTTGGTGGATCCAAGTATGTAAATGAAGTTGAATGGATCCTTTATGTACCTCATTAACACTGTGAAATATATTATTTTTGAGGTAAACACCTTGAGGTAGTTTATGGTAGAGCTCAGAAACTACCATTGGGTTGCAAAAAAGCATGTGTTTATGTACTTGCATGGTACAGTTGGATATTTTATCAGTTATGTCTCAGGTGGTGAAGTGAATCTATAGGGATATAAATATTCTGACTCGGCATGAAGTTTAGTGAAAGGAAAGAGCACCTCAGGGTGCTGCTTCAAATTAGGATCAGCCAAGATATCATGGATTAGCATGAAGCGAACTTATGTGGCACTCAATATAGAAGAAGCTGAGTATATCACAACAAGTGTCGCAAGTCATGAAGTAGTATGGATCCAAAAAATACTTGCAGGACTAATTGACCAACATCTAGATACGACCTTGATACATTGTCATAACTAAAGTTGTGTCAATCTTTTAGAAAATCATGTATTTCATGATAGGTCGAAGCATATTGAGATCAAATATCACTTCATCCAAGACATGGTACAAAAGGGGGAGGTTAACCTCTAGCACATATCCACATATCAGTAGATTGTAGACATTCTCACCAAACCTCTTGTGAAGGAGAAGTTTGAATACTTTAGGGACAAGCTTGGCATGATGAAGAATGTCTCCCTCACTGAGAGGGAGTGTTCATGTTTTAGGAAGCATCAGGTAGACATTTTCCTCATATTGGCCATGTGACTTGGATAAGGAGAATGGCCTAGACATAGTCTTTATCCTTGATCATGTGACTTGATAAGGACTGACAAATACTAGAGGCACATATGCATGAGGAAGACATTCACCCCAGATGACCAAGTGGCTTGTCTAAGGAGAATGAACTAGGGCGTTGATGTTCTCCATGTATTAGCATTAGGAAGACATTCTCCTTAGATGGCCATATGACTTGGCTAAGGAGACTATTTTGAGGTGTAGTTTCTATCATTGATCATGTTACTTGAAAAGGAATGATAGAGACTCGAGGTGCTATGTGGGAAATGAACACATCAACCGGGCTCAAGGAAAACCTTTCTAGAAAAGAATAAGTTTAAATAAGAGAAGACAAGGCCCATCTAACCATTAAATAATCCTTAGGAATAAATTGAATACTGAAGAAGAGAATTCGACCTCCATAAGTAAAAGAAAAAAACCAATAAAGTCAAATTGAATACCCAGGAAGAGAAGTCGACCCCACATGAAACATAAATAAAGGTTCAATTCATTTCATTTGACACACTCACTCACTCATCTCTTACTCAAGAAATAAGGCACAACTTCCAAAGAGGTCTAATTTGGGGTAAAATTCGTTGCAACTTGATGTTCTTGGAATTATATCTTGTGTGCTACATCTCAAGAGTTGTGCTAGGGTGGGAGGTGAATCTTTGATATATCTTGGTCTATTTTGATGATGGTAAAATTTTAAACTCTTGAATTGATTATTCTATAAGAAAGTTTGATGGTTTTTCTCCGAAGGTTGGGTTTCCCACAATAAATGCTTGCGTTCTTGTGTTTATTATGTATTGTTAATATCTCTAGATATTTTTATTTTCCCTGTATTGTAATAGTTTATATTTTCAACATATAGTTATTCTATGATAATGGTGGCATGAAAATAAATTTTGCATTGAAATTATAAAACAATAACTATCATATATAAGAATCGGAAGATTCATCACATGGAAGACAACCTTTAACACCAAAGATGTTTTTTATGAATGGTTTTTCATGCCTTTTAGCTTGAGAAATGCACCTAGTAAATTCTTGAGTTTCATGAATGAAGTCCTCAAGATTTTATTGGAAAATTATAATTGTATATATAGATAATATTCTCTTCTACAATAGAGAAATGGAAGAACAATTAAGGTTTATGAAGATGGTGTTGAGAAAGTTGCAACAAGAGAACATTTTGATAAATCTAAATAAATATTTCTTTATGAAAATAGAATTAGTATATTTAGGCTTTGTAATATCTAAATAAGGGATGTTTTTAGGGGATAAATTTCTCTCATGGGATAATTTTCCATGGTTTTCCCCCCAAAAAATATTCGCTATTCTAAAAATGATTCGCCCAAATTCTATATGATAAAATTATTTTACCTTAAAAATCACAAAAAATTTATACAAACTATACAAAATCCTTAAAAATTTGAAATTTTTATAAAAATATATCCAAACATTTAATAGTTGTAATATGAAGGATTAATAAGATTCTCCAATGTTTTTACATTTAAAAAAAAAATCATCCTTAAAATTATCCTTGATCTAAAGATGACCTGAAGATAGATGCTCGAAAGGTGAAAGCTATCAAGAAGTGGCCATCTCTAAGAAATATTTATGAGGTAAGATGTTTTCATGGATTGGAATGTTTCTATAGAAATTTTATTGGAAATTTGAGTAGAATATATGCTCCTACAGTTGATACTATTAGGAAGGAACATCAACCATTCAAATTGAAAACATAATATGAAAGGGGATTCATATTATTGAAAGAAAAGATCAATGAACAACATGTCTTAGTTCGTCCATATTTTCATAAACTTTTCCAAGTCAAGTGTGATGCAAGTGGAATGGCCATTGGTGTTGTTCAAAGCCAAGATGAGAATCCTATTTTCTTATTTCAGTGAAAATTTGAATGATTCCAAGAAGAAATGTTCAACCTATGACAAATAATTCTATGTAGTGATCCAAGCTTTAAAGAAATGGAGGCATTTTATAATGCCTAAGGAATTTATTTTCTATATTGACAGTCATGATTTGTAGTTTATAATTAAGCATGAGAAATTGAATCAAAGACATGCCAAATGGGTAGAGTTTATGCAAAAATTTACATTTTTTCTTAAACATATTAGTGGTAGTGCTAACAAAGTTGTAGATGCTTTTAGCAAGAGGGTTTTGGTTTTGCTGGAATTCCAAGTGAACACTTTAGGTTTTGAACATCTCAAGGAAATGTACAAAGAAGACTCAAAATTAAAGGAATCCTATGAAGAATAAAAAAATCCAGTCATCAAAGATAAAAGTCCTTGGTTAGAGTATATGATCCAAGAGGGATTGTTGTTCAAAGGTAGTCAATTATGCATTCCAAAATGGTGAATGAGAGATAACTTGATGAAACAAAAGCATAATGGAGGATTGGTTGGTCACTTTGGATAGGAAAAAACTTATGCTCAGTTAATTTATTCTTCTTATTGGCCATATACAGGATATGATGTTAAGAAACTTGTACAAAACTGTATAATTTGTGAATATATCAAAGAAAAGCAACAAAACAAAGGTTTATACCAACCATTTCCCATACCAGGTAGACCATGGGATTCCATAAACATGGATTTGTTTTTGCGTTTACATAAAACTAAGAGGGGGAGTGATTCAATTTTTGTGATTGTATATACATTCTCAAAGATTGAACATTTTATAACTTATTATAAAACCAATGAGGCAATCTATATTGCCAATCTATTTTTCAAAGAAATTGTTAGATTGCATGGATTTCCTGAAAGTATAGTTTTAGATAGAAATAATAAATTTGCTGGACATTTTTGTAGGACATTGTGGAAGAATCTTAAAACAATTTTTTATTTTATTTCACCCTATCACCCACAAACTGAAACTGATGGGAAGACAAAAGTAGTAAACAACATTTTGGGAAACTTACTAAGGAGTTTGGTAATTGAGCATAGAAGTTAGTCTCATCAAGTTCTTGCACAAGTTGAATTTTCTTACAACGAATCACCTAAGAAAAGTATAAGGAGAATTTCATTTCAAATAGTATAGTGTATGCACCCAAGAGGAATTTATGAACTTAGGGATCTGGGAAAAGCATAAACGAGGAGTGTCCACAGAGAGGATTTTTCTACAATAGTGCAAATATTGCATGAACAAGTCAAGGGACACATACAAGACAATAGCGAGAGATACAAGCAAATAAAATATTTGAATAGAAAGTAAGTTAATTTTAAAATTTGGGATAATTTTTGGCACATCGTAGCATAGAGAGATTCCCAAAGAATGAATATAACATATTTAAATTGAAGAATATAGGACCCTGCGAAATTTTGAGGAAATTTTGAACGAATTCTTATGAGATTGAGTTACGACCCAACATTGGAATTTCAACCGTTTTGATTGTTGCAGATTTCTATCCTTAAAGGGAATGTGAAGCAGGAAATGAACATGATAATGGGAAGGTTAAAACAAGATCAATGGATGAAGCATTTACCTACAACAAAAAAATTACTTATGGAGAATATTCTTGATCAGAGGATTGTCAAGGAAGCATGATTATTGTGAGTATTTGGTCAAATGGGGGAATATTTTGAAAGAAGATACAACTTGGATGAATGATGCATAAATCAAGAATCATGGAAAACAAATTGAAGACCTCACAAACATGAATCCATGAATATTCTTCTTCTCCGGGAAGTTGATGCACGAGAATTAACAAACTATTTTGAAATTGATCTTAGGTGTCACAAACATTACTAAGGAAGTTGGTTTCTTAATGTTTTCTATTTTTACTTTTAATAATTGTAAGAAGCGTATCTAGTTTTAATAATTGTAAGAAGTGTATTTAGAAGACATATTTGTTGGGTTGTTTCAATAGGTGTCAGCTTGTTGTTAAATTTTAGGATGAAACTTCTAGGTTAAGGATTTGTTGAGATAGCTTGGCATTAGGTGGTTTTAGGAAGCTACCAAAGAGCTCCTGATATATTATGTAATGAATAGGAATGAGATAGAGTGTGGGAATTTTGTGAGACCGTGAGTGTGAAAAGGTTTGAGAGACCAAGAAGGAACAAAGCTATCGTTGTTGTAATCTTATTCCTTCAATGTTATTTAATAAAGATCATTTTTGTGAAATCATGTTTCCTTTTTGTTTTTGTTTAAAATCCACGTATAAACTGTTTGGACAGTTAGACAAAGTGTTTGTGGTTGCAGGAGAATGTGTGAAGATATTTGTTGCATATTGATATCGACCAGAGCCAAATTGGGCGCGTTAAATTTGGTTTTCAGACTCCATTCTACAAGTTAAAGTGAACAGATGGTGGAGATATGATCAGGGATACCTTTTTAGAATTGAAAAACATGATAATATCATTAGGAATCCTCACATGGGGATGAAAAATTCACTTATAAATCATCTATGACAAGTAGGGGACGAAGATGATAAAGTTGGAATAGAGCCTGATCACTGACGATGACATTCTTGGTAAGCATGCTGATGAGAAATGGGGCCAACGACGATGAGTTAAACCCAATCAAATAAACCAAAGATGAGGATATAAATAGATATAATGGCAATGACAGATATATAAATGGAGTGATGGAAAGGTAGAATTAAATTAACGATTCCAATTAAATTGTTTTAGCATAGATCTAAGGTCCAAAATGATGGAAGTAGACCCCATATCATCGAGTCAAATGTATTATCGAGACAATTGATCGTAGTTGTATTTTCTCCTTGAGAAAAACTTTGACGATGATAGGTATATCGTCAATACTAATACATCTTCAAGATGACTAGTCTTGTGACCTATCCAAAAAAGGATGAGCATATAAGTAGATATAATGTCAATGACAGATATATAAATGGAGTCATGGAAAGGTAGAATTAAATTAACGATTCCAATTAAATTATTTTAGCATATATCTAAGATCCAAAATGATCGAAGTAGACCCCATATCATCGAGTCAAATGTATTATCGAGACAGTTGATCGTAGTTGTATTTTCTCCTTGAGAAATACTTTGACGATGATACGGATATGGTCAATACTAATACATCTTCAAGATGACTAGTCTTGTGATCTCTCCAAAAAAGGAAAACATCGATGACGATGCGATTAGGATTGGCTCCAATGCTAGGTCCCATGTAGGCTTAGCATCCATACTTCGGGTTTTGTTTTTAGAGCCGATTTTTTTTTTTTTTTTCTATGAATAATTAGCGCCAAGTACCAAAGGGTACAAACTCTATTAATAAAGGATCCCAAACACCGAAGAAAGAATCCGAGAGAAGCTAAGTACTTTAGCTGCTAACAGGGTATTTCACTTTGTTTCTAGTTGTATTTGGGCCTGGTAGGTATGCATTCTAAATAGTTGGATGATGAATGGGAAACTGAAGGAAAACAATTTTCAAGGGGAAATAGAACAAAACATAAAGTTACTAAGAAGGTATCTTTTAGAGCCAACATGAGGAAAAAGGTTCGCACGAAGAAGGGGAATAGATGGTTGAGGTTTGCATGGCCTTCGGCCCGAAATCGCAACAAATTGTAAGCTTATATATGACAATGGAGATGGTGTATAGTACTATGTACAAAATAAATAAAATATTTTGGGTATTGTAGACTTAACACTTGTCTGTTTGTGTGGATGGGTGCTTGTAGAATGTTATATTCTTTTGTTACTGATATGAATTAGTGCATGTTAAATTCCATGGTGGATAATTTAGTCTATTTATTATAGTGCTCGGAAGGTAGGCATGGATCTATTAAAGATTGTGCTTGAATTGTGATTACCTATAGGTGGGAATGATAATATTTGGAATGTTTGTGTGGGACTAATGATTCTCTACATATGTGTTAGGACCCTTAGATTTGGAAACTAACCCTCAGTCACATATTTGAATGGTATAATATATTTTAGGGAGTTTAGGATAAGATTATCTAGAATATGAACGTTTTTATTGAATATCTTCTGTAGATATAATAGGTCTACTCCTGAGTTGTAGAAGGTGAGTTGCAATGCAAGGTGAGTTGAAAAATAAGGAGAGTTACATTAGAAGGTGAGTTGCAATAGAAGGAGAGTTGCAAAAGGTCAGTTGCAACATAATGTGAGTTGCAATGGAAGGTGAGTTGAAAAAAAAGGCAAGCTGGAATAAAAGAATATTTCTAGGAGAAGGAGAGTAGTAGTGAAGGTGAGCATAGAAATTGGAATGACTATGACTCTTTAGTAGGAAGCAAATTTTGGTCGGACATGTTATTACAAACTAGTCTTCTTTAGTTTTCATTTGATTGTACTATAGGAAAGAAGACATGGGTATATGCGATTAGATTATCTAGTTGACAAATCAAGGATGTGTAACAATGGGAAATGAGTGTTAGGGAAATTGTGGTCCCAATTATGCACAACTCAATGAATTTTCCACTTCATATGTACTATGATGATAAGGGATTGATACCCATTGAATCAAATGGTATCAGAGTAAGGTTCAACTCTGGGATGGAGGAAATAAGTTGTGAAGGTGTCAGAGTTGGTTATTCTCCTAAGGATTAGTTATGTTCATAAGGATTGGTTTGTTCATAGTGTTCCTATGTAGCCATGGTAACAAGAAATCCTAGGATAATTTTGTTACAACTTTTGTTGTTGAAGAAGAGTGATGGGAGGCACTACTGGAATAAAGGCTTGTGAAGGTTATTCTAGATGAAAGATAAAAAAGAATACATAGGATTTCTCAATAAAGATGAGGAGTTTGAGGATGTATAGGAACCAATTTTTAGAATTGATATGATGGAGCGATAACATATGTCAATGTGAAGTTATTGAATGTGAAATTTTTGCAGCTATGAAAATATGGCCACAAATATAAATCTACATGAAGCAAAGTCTAGAAGGTTATTGGGGAAAAGGACTATAGTCTCCAAGGTAAATGGTTGCTAGAGATAGATTATAGTTATGGTGGTGGTTATCCACAAATATTATATTGAGATGAAACACGAATTGTAGGTCATGGGAGGATTCATGAGAAGGAAGTTGTTGTGGCAATTATACATGATAATTATCTTGAGATGATGACATAGTCACTGGAAATGAAGGAGTGTGGTTGGGAAAGAAAATGTAGTCTGAAGGTTTCCTAGATTGGAGACAGGGCTCATATGTTCCAAGGACCATGTTGGTACTAGTGAGAGCATTGTTTTTGGATGGTGGCTAGAGGTTTTCAGTTGACTTGAATCTTATGGAAATCAGAATGAATAGAGATGAAAAATATTATAGCAGTGGAAAAAAGAGACACATGTGGTGTGTATGAAATGTAACAAAGAAAAGGAGGGAGTCAAGATGAAATTCTATTTTTCTCTTAATATATTATCTTCTTGTTTGTAGGAAGAAAGAAAAAATTGTTTCCGATAGAAGCGAATGCACTTGGATGATAAGATGATGCAATAAAATTAATTTGCATAGATTAAAGTCAATTGCAGAACCACATAGGTTGTAGATTATGAATATTTATAAAGAGAACTCATCCATAGAAGACGATGCCATGGATATAAGTGACCCTGGAGGAATCATGAGTGATGATGCTAAGTTTAAGATGGACGAACTTATAATCTCTAGGATGAGGAAGATTATTAAGATGTTGATTATAAAGAAAGAGAATATTTCAAATCTCCTCAAGAAAGGACATGTTGAAGAGGAATGTTAGATTAAAGGTTGTTGAGAATAAACGGTTGTGTGAAGAGGAAGTTTCTTGAATATGGATGTGAAATAATGGAAATGAGTTTTAAGAAATACTATGCAAGAGAGGAAGATGCCTTATATATTGAAATATATAGAGAGATGAGGAGTGTTGAAGATGCCTATATATTGAAATATATAGAGAGATGAGGAGTGTTTATATATTGAAATATATAGAGAGACGAGGAGTGTTGAGTTGGGGGTGCAATAGTGATGAAAGTTGCATTGGTTATTTGTAGATGTGAATTATTTAATTCATAAGAATGAGTGTATTCTTTATGATGTATTGCATTGGTTATTTGTAGATGTGAATTATTTACTTCATAAGAATGAGTGCATGCTTTATTAATATCATAGGGAGTTTGATGGAGGATAATCATGATTGTAATTTCACCTTCACAGAATTTTTTTTTTTGTTACATTATAACTTTTTTTTTGTTACCGTATAATTTTATTTTTATTTGATAGATTCTCCTTTCATTCACTTAGATGTTGATTCCATTGTATGATCGTCATGATAGGTTAAAATAAATCTTGAAGAAAATTTTCTTCCAAAGATAATCTATTTTCAATTAAGACTGTCGAGATCTCTATGGATTACTGTGTCAAATCTATTCCTGTACTCCATTTTCTATTACCAAACTTTCTTCTTCCAAAGATAATCTATTTTCAATTAAGACTGTCGAGATCTCTATGGATTACTGTGTCAAATCTATTCCTGTACTCCATCTTCTATTACCAAACTTTTCATTTTTATTATACCGCAAGTGTTTAACAATACAACTAATTTCATAAACACATTTGCAGGGATCCATCAAATATTTGTACTTTCGTAATTTAAATACTGCAATAATATTTAAATACTGCAGCTATATAGAAAATGTAAAATATTTAAATACTGTAATAATAATCCATATAAATACTGCAATAATTTAAATATTGCAGTATTTAAATATTTTACCTTTTCATGGAGTATCACTAACGCCTCCTTCCAGTGTCACTGGGACTGTCACCTCTATTGGGGTGGTTTTAACCAATCCCACCTTATTCTATGGTTTGACTCCAAGATAATTATGGTGATTATAATCAAGGAATGACTCATAGGATAGAGTCTCTCCTTTTTGGGTAATCAATATTAACTTATGGAGGAAATATCTCTACCTTCCCTTCATATTCTAATTTGGTTGAACCTCCTAAAGCCTCTATATAAACAAGGTCTTTCAACAGTGAAAGATATTAGAAGGAGTTAAGGTATGAAGTATACAAAACTTTTGTTCATTTGTCAACATACAATAAGGGGTTGGATAGGAGGAGAATTGGAGGAGGCTTCCATCACATCATGATTGTAAGCTCCATTGTTTCTCATATTAATAAACTTGGCTTATTTCCATATTTCCGTCATTTTTCAAGTTTATTTATGAATGATTGTGGCCTAGTTTTTATCCAATTTGTTACAAGTAGTAGAAGAAGGGGACATTTCTATTTATTTGTAGGTAGACTACATTTGGAGCTGGACTAGATCCAACACTGTAATGATAAGGGAAAAGAAATAAAAAAGTGTTCCTCTTTCTCTTCCTCTTCTTCTATTATTTCATGGGTAAATAGATGGAAATATGAAATGTTAGTTTCCACTTGTTTTAGTTATCTTAGTTGAAGAAACCCAACTAAGGGGAGCTCAAGATGTCCACAGGGTAAGATTTATCATGTAACAACCCTACTTGAATATATGCTTAGGGATTATTAAGTAAAAATTAATTAGGTAATTAATTGTCCTAACATGGTTTTAACTAAACAAAGATTGGCATAATAATATTAATTAAATTATTAATCAATTAATTGTTATAATTTTGATTAATTAATTAGTTAACTAATTACTTATTACATTCAATGACATGGGTAATAAATTTAAGAGGGTTAATAAATTTAATTGTTTAATTAAATGATTTACGTATATAGAGGGAATAAGAAACATTAAATAATAGGATAAGACATTAACTAAGAGGATAAGATAATGAATGTATGGATAGGGAATTAATGAGGAGGAAAGGGTCGATGAAGGATGGATATGATGGGAGGAGTCTTAAGGGAAGAGGGCATTATTTTTGGGAGGAGGAAGGACTGTATGTGAGAGGTGATTATTTTTCTGGTATGGGGAGTTTGTTTGAGGGGTTTTTGGTGAACCAGAAGTAGGGGGGCGCCGATTTGCTGGGGGTTTTGGGCACGGGGGCCAGGATATCCATATAGTATCCTGGAGCTAGGAAGTCGGTCAGGCTGCTCCTAGCTGGCAGGGAGGAAACACGGTTTGGGCAGAGTTGGTCAGTGCATTAAGCAGTAGCAAAGTAGTAGGCTAGACAACCAGGTCAACGGAGAAATTAGCATCAAAAGAAGGTAATTTGTTTATGAAATTGTTAAGTTATTTTTTTTTTATGCTGTAGTTAAATGTTAATCTCTGCTAAAAATTTTCTTATATGCTGGTGATTGAATTAATTGTGTAATTTAAAGGAATTATATCAAATTTTGTATTTACGGTCCCTACACATGGTATTAGAGCACTAGATTAAAATATGGGGCCACGGGCCTACCTACCCACCCATCCTCTTGACTGAAAGCTATGGTATATGTCCTGAAAACAACCCTAAAAACCTGCAACCTGAAAACCCTTAATTTAGATCCCTTAAAGGCCAGAAATTTAAAAAAAAAAAAATTGACACCTAAAACCATAACCTTGGCTATAAAGATTACCGTATCCACAAGCCCCTCCTGGTAAACAAACATATAAAAACAGAAATCAGTGTCCGACTAATTAGTAATCAAAACATATTTTACAAATCAGAATGAACAAACAACTCAACCCAGCATTAATAGTGGCCCATGACCATTTCAGAACAAAGAACCGTATTTGTAATGTGGATTAATATTACAGAACAAACATACCTATAGTTTCGGAAGCATCACTGTGACCATAGAATGTAGCATGGGCTGATTGCGAGCCACTGTATCCATAAGCTCGAGCAGACATCCATAACAATCCCAACAATGGGATCAACGCAATGATGTGTACCAGCACCATTAAGCTGGAAAAAAATAAGCTCATCAATTCACATGGCTATTATAAAATACGTCCAATAAATAATTTAAAGCAATGTAGCTACATAATTCACATACAATGAAAGGACCCAAAATTTATACCCGAGTGAGGTCGAAATATCTTTAAAGGAGCAAGCAAAAACAAACAGATCAGAAAACCATGGACTTTCTTTGTTGGAAGATGAGGGGCGAGTGGACCAATATATAGAACCCACATCTGGATTTGTCATAGACTTTGCTTTCATCTCACTGTAAAGTCAATGTCATAGTACACCAAGAATTAATGGGTTTGTGCTTTTATGAAGTACGATAGGGCCACCTTCGCATGGAACGGTTGGTATGCAATGGTTTCACATACCATGATAACACAGATAATTTGCAAGCTCATCGCAGTCCACGTACTTGTAGTGATATATTGCTTCACTGCWTCTCTCAGCCTTAGTTTAATGTAGGAGGTGATCTTATATCAACTGATACCTGTAACAACCCTAGTTGAATATGTCACAACATACAAGCCAAAGGCCAATGCCCAGCCATGACCCGAACACCAGTGCCCAACCATGGCCGAGGAGCATGCGCTGCAAACACAAACTGAACGCAGACGACCAAGCCTGTGTTGAATGCACATTTAACCTGATTTTTAAGTGTTCAAACCAAACATCAAAGCCTAAGCCATGAGTTATCGATTTAAGCACCAATCTAGCAGTCACGCACCAACCAATACACAAACCCAGCGCGTGAGCTACGAGGAATGGCCTCATGCACCAACCAATACACAAACCCAGTGCATGAGCTCCGAGGAATAGCCTCACGCTCACAGAAAACAAAAAAAAATAGATAGCCACGCATCTGGAGACCATGCACCAAGACACGGGGAGGAGGCACAGGAACCACATAGCCGAACGCATCAGCACCAAACTGAGAATCCAGTGCACCAGTGTCAATGACCTAGCAACAAGCCAATAGGAGGAGATTCCACGAGGGTTTGAGTGCTCAACGTGTCTAAAGATTAAAAAATATATATAATAGATTAAAAATAAAATTATTGTGCCCAATTCCATAGCTGTTGAGCCGAGTAGCTACACCAAGAAATAACATAAAGCCTATGCCAAACACCAAGTTGTCAAGAAGGAGACCACGATGAAGCCCTTGTGTAAAATGCCTTGAAACAAAAAAAAAGTATGTACAAGCCAACGCCCAACAAGCGGGGTCGAACAAGCCGCGGCCAAGAGAAGAGCCGACAAGAGGCATTTTCTCTTGCACTATACGTCAAGCCGAGCGCTCAGCCAAGCCGAGACCAAATGCCCAAGCATTGAGCTGAGAAGGAAAACCGTAGAAAATGAAGGAATGAATTTAGGGTTAGGGCTTGTTTAGGGTTTGTATAGTCTTCTATTTTTATGATTATTTTATTTTAGGTTGGGACAGCCGAGAAAAGAGGGAGGGGGCATGTGGGCCTCATGCGAGGTCCAACGATGCCCAAGGGTCATTTTTTATATATAGATATTTGTATGTATATTAATAACTTCAAAACGAATGTAATTATAAGACATCAATTAAAATTATTTTAAAATAACTTTTTATTTTTATTATTTATTATTTTTTTTATTTTT
>SNQJ01S0006048.1:139236-184899 GCA_010110895.2 Picea sitchensis
ATCTACTATGAGAATGTAAATTTTACGAATGTTTAAATGTTATTGATGATGATGTATAGGATGCGACATATTGTGAAAAGGTGAATTTAATGAATGTTTAAATGCTATTAGAATGATGTTGGATACGATGCAATTTATTTTGGTAAATGATAATCTTATGAATGGGTGTCGAAATTGAATTATGGGGTATTATGAGATCTGTTTCTAACTTGAAAACTTTGATGTTAAGTTGTTGGTATAAGGATACCAAATTAAAATGATGATTGTATGCAATTACATGATGATAATGCATAGAAATGTATGAGTTTGTGTTACAGACTAATCTGCAGGTTATGGGCTATGAAATAGCCAACGTAATGATGATGAAAGTGATATCATGACCACTAGCCAAGAAACATTATGTTGTGAATATAGTATGTGAAATTATATTGGTTTGGATGCATTGCTATGATATGTGGACCAGTGCAGGATTTCAAGTGATGACACTGCCCAAAACCAAATAAACAATGACAAAGCCCCCACCAACACGGTGCCACTGTATATTTCATTGTAGGGTGTGGACCCTAGTTATGATTAGGAGGGGTGGAGGCATTTCCCACCATGTATCCTCCGAAACCTGAAGTCATGGGAGGACGGTGTTAGTTCACACTCCCCAAGACGTGTGATGATGACTGTCAGATGCCTTCTAGGGAAGCTTGGTTGAGATGGAGACACTTTCGCTTACGGGTTCTATTTGGAGTTAGGTCAATATAGTTGACACTCCAAGATAGTCTAGCAGAGGAAGGATAGGAATGGAGACAGAATTAAGTTAGGGAGGAAGGATGAGTAGAAATAGTTGAGAAAGTATGGAGATTTGTCTTGTGGTGGAATTTAATGTTTTCCCTTCAAAAAAAAAGAAATGTGTATATATGAATATTCATAATTACGTAACTAAACCACAATTCTCTAAATAAAATTATTGAACCGGATAATAGTAGTTAAAGGATTTCTCAAACAATTGATTGGTTTGTTGTCTTTTATAAAAGACTAGTCTTGTTGATTGGATTGGATGCATACATAAATTACTAAAGGATGGTAGTTTTTTATTATTAGTAATGCACAAGACTTGTATGTACTAGCTACAGATGCATTTCTTGTACATATACACTAGTATGTATGAGTTTTCTTGACTTACTTACTGATAATGTCAATTAATTTTTATGAATGTGTGGACCATGTTTCTTTTCCTTTGTACCATAAGATACCTTAACTTCGGGATGAAGTTTCCTGAAGGGTGGGTGTATGTAACAACCCTAGTTGAATATATGCTTAGGGATTATTAGGTAAAAATTAATTAGGTAATTAATTTTGCTAACATGGTTTTAACTAAACAAAGATTGGCATAATAATATTAATTAAATTATTAATTAATTAATTGTTATAATTTTGATTGATTAATTAGTTAATTAATTGTCTATTACATTCAATGACATGGGTAATAAATTTAAGAGGGTTAATAAATTTAATTGTTTAATTAAATGATTTACATATACGGAGGGGATAAGAAACATTAAATATAAGGATAAGAAACATTAAATAATAGGATAAGACATTAACTAAGAGGATAAGATAATGAATGTATGGATAGGGAATTAATGAGGAGGAAAGGGTTGGTGAAGGAGGGATATGATGGGAGGAGTCTTACGGGAAGAGGGMATTATTTTTGGGAGGAGGAAGGATTGTATGTGAGAGGTGATTATTTTTCTGGTGTGGGGAGTTTGTTTGAGGGGCTTTTGGTTAACCAGAATCAGGGGGGCATTGGTTTKCTTGGGGTTTTGGGCATGGGGGCCAGGACATCCATATGGTATCCTGGAGCTAGGAAGTCAGACAGGCTGCTCCTAGCTGGCACGGAGGAAACACGGTTTGGGCAGAGTTGGTCAGCGCATTAGGAAACAGCAAAGCAGTAGGCTAGACAACCAGGTCAATGAAGAAATTAGCATCAGAAGCAGGTAATTTGTTTATGAAATTGCTAAGTTCTTTTTTTTTATGCTGTAGTTAAATGTTAATCTCTGCTGAAAATTTGCTTATATGCTGGTGATTGAATTAATTATGTAATTTAAAGGAATTATATCAAATTTTGTATTTACAGTCCCTAGATATCACAACACCTGAGTAGATTTAATTTATTGCTTGGTATAACTCCCATCCTCATTTAAACTTGAGGATGAGGGTTTACCATGGCTTTTGTTGGATAAAAAGAGCTTACATTGAATGACATGTACTCTTGTATGATTCTAGATGATTTAACAAATTGTCCGCACATTGAAAGGTCGACGATTCCAAATAAAATTTAGCACAAGTATATGAATTGTTATAACTTGAATATATTTAAAACATTATGGCTTCTTTGCTTAAAAATATCAAGTGGTCTCTCTACTATTTGTTATGGCCATTTTTTGTAAAGAAAATACATAACGCTAAAGCTCTCATTTGAGAGTTAAAACATAAATTTATAGATATATATTTGTATGAATAAACCCTATGCTCACCATTTTTCCTTCATGGTTTTTTATCCTTGCAACATAATTATTATTTCATGTAAAACAAATAAAAGTAGTTCTTTGGTCGATGAATATTGTCAAAACAACTACTATAAATTATTCCATATTAGCATAGATATAAAAAGTTCTCAATATCTACTTTTCTATTTTATTTTCTTGAAATGTAAAAAAGTATATTAACAAATATAATATCTTTCATATGATTTTGTATAAATTTTTATTTTTGAAATGATAAACAACTTGTATCCTTCGGGATAAACAGATTCTACTAATATTCTTCTAAATGATCTCCTTTTAGCTATATCATTATTTCAGTCTAGCTATCTATTCTTGTAGTAATTTCTGTTGACATAAATGAAATAATATTTTGACATAAATGTTGAGTTCACCAATTACCATTCAACTTTATTAAAATGCAGTGGAATGAGGTAAACAAAATATAGAAACTACATACTGCATAGTTCTAGTTTTACTCCATAGTACTTATTTTTACAAAATTACTACAACTAAACAAATATTGAAATATTACTATTCTTAAAACATTTTAAAATGATAGAATAAAACAAAGCAATAAAAGACATATATGAACCTGCTTCAGAACTAGAAACTAATTGATTAGATAACTAGTTCCACCCAACCATAGACCATAAAAGCCAAGTTTTATTTCTCCTATCACCCTCAAGCCTAATTTATTATTCCATTGGGACAAAAACTTTGAATAACCTTTTCCATATTAACTAGAACTTGAGTCTTTATTAGAACCACCAAGTTTAAATCCTACTCACAAGTACTCGACAATGTCATGTCTCTTTTATACTTGTCTTTTATTGTGTTACCCATAAGAGTGAATAACTTACCTAGGTATTTTATTCCAAGTTAGCCTCGTCTCTAACCCTAGGGAATATTTTTAGCCTAACTTTGTGCCAGCTTGTTCCCTCACATCCCAAATCTTTGGGAGTAGGTTTACACTTKTCCTCATGGACAATATTTACTCTCGCGGTTTTTATCCCTTTTCACTCTCCAACAAAATAATGAATTACTCTTTTGTAACTGGATTATCCAATCAATTTGTCTCAGGTTAATTAGAATAAATTAAAAATAATATTTACAAAAATATTTCTCATCATCAATGTTTATGATGATATAATTTAAAATTAAGTCTTTTTCTCAAAAACTTCCCCAATCATAAATAACCAAAATTAAAATATTCAAATGTTTTTAAATGGAGGGACATTACATTCTTCCCCTCTTGAACTGAACATTGTCCTCGATGTTCTCATATGAACATCTCAGCTCTCGAACATGAATGGGTAATATTTCTTGGTAGCTTCTTCCATTTCCCAAGTGGCCTCCTCAGGACTAAAGTGTCTCCAATGCACTTTAACTTGATAGATGGCTATGTTGCGCAACATATTTTCCTTATTGTTGAGAATGCTTAGCAGTTCCACCTAGAACTTGCCTTTTGGTTCCAGTTGTATCACACTAAAATTGACAATATGAGTTACATCATGCACATATTTATTTAGTAATAAAACATAAAATAGATTGCATAGTTTTAAATTGACTGGTAGTGTAAGAGTGTAGTGCACTGGCCCTACTCTGACAAATACCTCAAAATGCCCACAATACCATGTGACAACTTCATGCTTTTTCCAAGTTTAAATGAATTGTTTATGGGTTTTACATTTACATAAACATGATCTCCAACATTGAATTTTGTATGTGTATTTTTAAAATATGAGAAACTCTTTTGTCTACCGTGTACACTTTTTAAATTTTGATTTTCTTTTTGAACAATTGTTTCCAATTCTTTTGAAATTTTTGGACCGAAAATAATTCTATCAACTAGGTTATCCCACATACCGAGGGCTTGACACTTTTAGACACACATGATCTAAAAATGACTCATATTTAGGGAAGAGTGATAACCATTATTATATGAAAACTCAACTATATGGAGGTAATATTCCCATTTTGCAGGGAGGTCCATTACATGCATTTGCAACATATCCTTAGTAATGTGGTTAGTGATTTTGGTACGATCATCAATTTGAGTATGATATGCGGTGCTAAAAATCAGTCGAGTGCCCAAACCACTGAACACTGTCTTACATAAATTGGACGTAAACTTTGTATCCATGTATGAGATCATAGTTTTGGGTAAACCATGCATTCTGAAAATTTCTTTCGTGAAAATCTATGCAATGTTTATAGCTTTGTGAGTAGAGTTTACTCAAATAAAGTGTTCAACTTTTGAGAATTTGTCAAAAAATACTATTATAAATTCATTTAGTTTCTTAGTTCTAGGTAGTCCTATAGTAAAGTCCATACTAATCACTTCCCATTTCCATTCTTGGATGGGTATGGGTTGCAATAATACGGTTGGGTGGCATTGCTCAACTTTAACTTGTTAGCACTCTAGACAACTAGAACAATATTCAACTACTTATGTTTTCACTCTGGGCCAAAATTATTCTTTCTTTAAAACTGTTATAGTCTTTTGATAACCTAGATGACCTAACTAAGGTTTCTTATGTACTTCCACTAATATTAAATTATTTAGTTTTTTGTTTTTCATGTAACATCCTTCTCTTGCTCGCACTAAGCAAACTTATTCTTATAGGACACTTTCTTGCAAGTGATCCAGATTATTATACTATTGGGAATTTGATTATTATTATGAGGTGTTATGGATTGATGACATGTTATTTTGCTGTATTGACATAAACAAGTACTATTGAGTCGGTTTTCCTGAGTGTGTAGGATTTTGGAACTCAAGGATGAAAAGGCATAGACGAAACCCCTTGGACTCCAGACCGAGTCAGGGAGTGGAAAATTGGGGTTTGATTGTTGTATATATGACCTATGTGAATATGATTAGATGTTATGATTATGGACTTCATTCTAACATGATTTGTTCATGATGCAGGCTGACGATAGCTCATTGACCAGCCTCACATGTGGAGCATAGGGGTCACACATGACTACCAGAGACATTGAGGGAGAGCTATGGACAATAACCCTCCCACAGCCTACTAGAACTCTTGTCATGGCTCAAACTGTTGGTTAATGACTACCTAGTTCGAGAAGACCCACGATGTCGTGAGGGCATATTGTGACAATTGATCATGATGATTCTAAGGGGCATGCAATAAGGCAGGGGCCTTATTCCTTAGCGGCCCTTAGTCTCCCACAAGATCACCTGACGAAGTAATGACTCTAGGGGTTTTTGATGTCTACCAAGTCAGTCAAGAGGCGAGTGGCACCCTTGGAGAACGTAGTGCATCCTGAAGGGCATGTTAGGCAAGGGAAACATAATGAGGTGATTGGCACCCTTGGAGCATGTAGTGCGTTCTGAAGGGAAAATCACGCAAGAGAAACAAAATGAGGCGAGTGACAGCCTTGGAGCACCTAGTGCATCGTAAAGGGAACATCACGTTGTTAAATAATAAATGAATAAATCTAGATGGACTTAGATTGAATGATGTGACCAAAAAGATTAAAACAATTTCCCTAATAAAAATGTCACCCTGCCTAGGAAAATAAAATCTAGGTCTAAGTGATACTTGTGGAAAAAAATAAAAATAAATAAATAAATAATAATAATAATCATCCTTAAACATGTGACGAGAAGGGGGTAAGAAATTCAATTAATTTATAAAAAATCAAATTACCTTGAGGGATTAAAATTTTAAAAGAAAAATGATTGTTGGTTACTTGTGCTAATTAAAAATTTTAACTAAAAATGAAAAGGGGGAAAAAGGGTAAAGTCTACACTTGGTAATTTGAATTTTAGATAAAAAGGGAAAGAGGGAAATTTTAAAAGAATTAAGAAACTAAGGAAAAAGGGGGGAACATAAACAGAAAGGGAAACATAAGGAAAAATTAGAATGACCAACTTGGTAAGGTATCTTTTCATTAAGAACTTTCTAAATTGAACTCAACTAGTAATTTAGTAAGGGGGGTAAGTCATTAAATTGTGTAAGGGAATATGAGGACACCTAGGAGTGATTCTAGGAAATCTTTTAGGTGGGTGAGGGAAATAGGAGTAATTAAATAATTAATGAAATTAATTTATGGTGCAATGAAGGGGATGGGTGACACATGTACGGGGATATTTTTTTTGAATTAAATTTTTGAACAATAAATTAAATGGGAAACGGGGAAAGAAAATGAATTAGAAACTCTATATCGAGGAGGAAGGAGGAGGATGATGGATCTCTTATGTGATGCGTAACATTACGCTACTAAATTTTAGACTGGAATGACTTATCTTGTGGGAGTTGGGATAAGTTGGGAGCTAGTTGTTCTTTAGTTGAGTGTGTGTGGACCCTTTGCAACTAGGGGTGATAAGGGGGAAGAAGAGTACCCCTAGCATTGGCTAGGAGGTACTAGTGAAGTCAGAATGGTCGGCAAGCGGGAGCTGCACGAAGCGCGCGGGGCAATGACTCGAAGCGGGGGACTTGGGTTGCAGTACACATGTTTTTATTCTGCATGGTAGATTACTATTGACCTTATGATTTAATTTCTATACTTTTTAACTATGTAAAGAAGGTGTTTTACTTAGCATTTTAATCGAGAACTTAAATTCCCCATAGCCTTAAGCTCGTTGCTTGACATGATTCCCTTGGAATTTGATCATTGAATATTGTGACTGTCCTATTGGTTTTTTTTATTGGTTGTGAGGAGTTGTTCTTTTTACCTCGTCCTCATCCTTAGTTCATCATTCCACACCTGAGCAGTTAGCCAAGAGCTGGATCAATGGTTATCACTTAGGTGTTAATAGACCTACATAACCTAATGCCATGCTTTTCTATGCGTGGATGATGAGCGAAGGATTTTTACCTAGCCGTCTAGCCCTGTTAATTGTTCTTGGTTGATTGATTGTATTGCACTTTATTGCGATTGAATAACTCTCTGTATTGTTCATATTTTCCCACTGCAAGTATTCAACCACAAAATGTTTCTCTCTACAATTGTTTACATTTCGATGATGAATAACTATGCGTCTTTAATCCATAGTTTACTCTGTGATTCATTATTTCTGATGGAAATTTACTCTGATTTTTCGATGCACTAAACCTCAAAATTTTTTCTCTGCGTTTTATTAGATCTGATGGAAAATATCCTCTGTGATTCAACACTTTCCTTTGCTTTGTGTTTTCATTACTTTTGGCCTTAAAAAAAATTTCCTCCGCCGTTCATTCCATTGAAGGCGAATTTACTCCTCATTTTAATACCTCTGGCTTGTGACTTTCTCCTTGTTCATTTCAGCATTCAAATTATTTTTTGGGGGTGTTTTCACCAATCTATGGGCTACTACAGAACCCATTTTTTTTACTGTGATTTAATTTCCCTGCAAGTCATTACGTAGATGGCAAATTTGCCCTGCATGTCCTTCTCACTTGACTTTGTTTTATTAAATTTCATGGTGGTTAAGGGTCTGGCAACATAAATTTCTAGCAATTAGTGACAATGGTTTTTTTATGAATATGGATAGCAATGTATATTCAATGATTCCCCCCCTTTTTTTTCTGTGGTAGCTAGACTTCATTGATAGTTTTTATCGCTACAGTATAAGAGTAGCGATTTTATACCCACTGTTTAAATGTTGGGTCGGAATATTTTTGTTCAACATTATGATACCTATGGCAACGAACCCCCCTTGATCTATAAGACAGAGTTTTTTTTTACAGCGGTATCCCCGAATTTCTGAGTGACAGCGAAATGAGGGCTGTGCTTGACAATGTATCCGGTAGAGCGGATTTATTGCATCTCAGGGCTGTTTATTGGTATTGTTTTGCTTAACTGTGCAAACGATGGATTCCTATAGTGTTATCACTAATTAACGATCATATTTTATAGTATAAGAAAATAATTATTCACCAGTCTTTAACTACCTTGTAAATGTTTACATTATGCATCTTCTGCGATATATATCCACACTTTATATTTTACATAATGTATTCAAGCTTTTCGTTGCCTATTTCCTTGTGATATACTTATTGTATTTTACACTCGGTTGTATAACTTTACCTTTTTACATGCTTACATTATTTCCATTGTATCATATATTAATTCTTCCTTTAAAACATTTAAATGACAACATTATATCTTACATAACTTAGAGATACCACGTTTTAATTCATAGATTTCTCACCTATTTTATTGATGATTTTGGACAACTATTTATACCCATTTCACAGCTAATTTATTTTTAAACATTAATTCCTTTAAAGACTACTGATAGATCAACAAAATCTAGTGTCAATGCCCCTTTAAGTTATGAGTATAAGATAAAATTCTTATACATCGAAATTTAGTCAATTTGTAACTGGTCATTATAGTCAAATTTATAGGTTTATGTACAATGTACATACTGTGTAAAAGTGTGTTTTGGGAAACAATTTAGCTTTTTTTTTTACTGTGTTGATTTTGACTGGGCATCATGTGGATATTGTCAATGTTATTATATATTGTTAAGGTTGTTGATTTAGACCGGTTAACTTTTGTTAAGTGATTAATTTAGACTATGGTTATGGTTATGGTTAATTTAGTGTGACACAATTTTTTTATAGTTTTAATAGTAATTAATTTAGACTTTTTAAACTAGATTTGAAATTATTTACTAATTTGTAATTTAGACTTGTATTTAATGATAAATTAGATTGTACTTGACTAATTTAGATTGGATTAATGGTTGGGTTGTTGGCAAATTCGTGTATTAGCTTTCTCTTTTATTTTGATTGACGTCATCTGGCATGTTGTCGACTGGTTTCTTGGGGTGTGGACATAGTCTTCTTCTTAGTTATTTCGGCTCCTAGCACGTTGGATTTTCTTGAGTCCTTGGTCCCGTTAGGCTATGTCATGACGGGGTATTGTCTCTTCTATCACTTGGGGATGGCATGATTCCTGAGGAGGGTATCATGGCATGCCCTATTGGATAGCGTGAATGATAACTTGGTCGGAGTCAATGCTTCCCATTGTGGGTGTTGTTGATCGTTGTAACTTGTTGTTAGTGCATGGTTTGTAATGCCTTCATGCGTTTGGTTGCGCACCATCGAGATTTTAGTTACTATCCATCGAGGTCGTTGTGTTGGATGGTGGATGTTGTCCTTTAGTTGTAGGCATGGTCATGTTTGTGTCGGGCGGGTAGTCATTAGTATATATTGTTTTGCGCATGTTTCACCCAGTTTCTCTTGTGCTAGTGTGGGGAGTCATAGTTTCCTGTTGCATAATTGTGTGCTTGTGTTCATCATTAGGTTGTGTGGTTTAACTTTGTGTCATCATTTCCTTCCTACGAGAAAAAAAAATGCATTTCCTCTTCACTTGTAGTCATAAAGAGGGGGTTATTACATATGGTATTAGAGCGGGCTCAACCTTCGACTTAGGAACACTTTGGATTTCATTGACATGATATTTGATTATAATGTTGCTAATTAAGTTGACTTTTATTTGTTCAGGTAAATATGATTAGAGGATGTCATGGAGGTAGATGACGTGGTGCTAGGGGAGGAGGCGTGACGCCTCTAACAACATTTGTGCCTGAGGGGTCTAAGCCCTAGGAAGATGAACAGGTTGTCGAGTAGGAGAAGATAGCAGTGGGTGACGTGGTTGGGCTGATGTGGTCATTTCAATGCATTTCTAAGGCACTGATCATCCATTTGTATAGAGATGAGGGAGCGGCACTGACACCCACTGAGGGTCCACCACATGCTCTAGGTTGTACTGGTAGCATTCAATGCGAAGTTGAGAAGGTGAAATTTCTCGAGTTCTTTGGTGCCCCAGATGATGTAGCCGCCGAGGCATGGTTGGAGAATATGGTGATATGATTTTCACTTCGCAACTATACCTCCAACATAAAGGTCTGCATGACGGTATTTCAATTGAAGGGGAATTCTCTTCTATGGTGGAAGACGCTCCTACCACAATTGAACATGACAGTCGAAGACGTGTCATGGAAATTGTTCAAGGAATGGTTCCAAGAGAGGTACCTATCAGAGGAATTCATTGAGAATCATATCAACAAGTTCAATGCCTTGCGATAGGGTGGCTGTACGGTGCCCGAGTATGAGGCCCATTTTATGGAGTTCTTCGGTATTCTCTACACCTTAATATCGAGAAACTTAAGGTTAAAAGATTCATGTTTGGCCTTAATGTCAACATACGTGAAAAGTTTATGATTTTGATGAATCAGACCTTGCATAATGCCATCCAGAACACCCTCATAGCGGAGGAGGATATTATTAGTGAAGGTTAGAGTAGGAATCCTATGAGACTAGCTGGGGTGATGTCATATGGTGTACAACAACATCAGACGCCAATTAGACAGATGCCAGGGTATTGTGGCTTCAAGAGAGGATCCACTTTCACTCCACCTTGGAGACCAATGCCTCAGCAGTGAACCCCTTATCAGGGACCACAACATCAACAGTAGTTTGGACCGCAACAATAACAGTTTACGCCTATTCACCAGAACAGACCATGATTCCAGCCCGGTGGGGTGTAACCTTCTACTTTAGGTACTAGGAGTACTATACCGAAGAAGGGGTGTTGGACATGTGGGGAGCCACACTACCAGCGTGACTACCCAGGTGAGAGTACTAGAGCATCTCGATCATTAGGACCCATTACCATGGGGGATTTGGGCAAGGCCCATCGGATTCATGCAATGGTGAATAGCCTTCAGGAAGAGCACCAGTTGATTGTGCTCGAGACTTCAGGTACCGTTGTTGACTAGACCCTTAGTATTTTGATAGATCTCGGTGCTACCGAGAGTTTCATTTCTGGTATAGTGCTAAAAAATATTAATGTAAAGGGAGTCAAACAAGATGAGTTTATCTTTGTAGAGATGGCTTCAGCATCCAAACAAGAGGTTTGAGGAAAGGTAATGGGTTGTATCCTTAACCTGGGAGAGTTTGTCACCAAGGCCAACCTATACGTCGTGATCTTGGGATCTTATGATGTCATGATCGATATAGACTGGTTGGAATCACATGAGGTGATACTCAACTGTAAGATGAAACGTATGACCTTGGTCAATGAAGAGGGACATAGGTGCATGATTGTAGGATGAAATGAGGGAGTTTCCCTGAGGTTCATCTCTTCCTTGTAGTTACGGAAGAGCATGCGCAAGGGATGTAAGCTTTATGAAATCCTTGCATTAAACGAGAAGGGAGAAGCAGAAGGTCTAGAACACCTTCTTGTGGTGAGAGATTTTGCAGACATCTTCCCAGAGGAGTTACCTAGGATGTCGCCGGAGAGGGAATTGGAATTTACAATAGACCTGGGACTGGGGATTGAACCAATAGCTAGAACGCCTTATCGAATGTCGTCCCCAGAGTTATAGTAGTTGAGAATGAAATTGAAGGAGTTGTTGGACCTGGGACTTATACATCCAAGTGTGTCATTGTGGGGTGCACCTGTTATTTTCATGTGAAATAAGGATGGGTCGTGGATACAATGCATTGACTACCATCAATTGAATAAGGAAACGATCAAGAATCAATATCCATTGCCAAGGATTGATGATATATTTGATTAGATGAAGGGTGTGATGGTGTTTTCCAAGATCAATTTGTGATAAGGGTATCACCAGTTACAATTCAAGGAGAATGACATCCCTAAGACCACATTTAAGATGAGGTTTGGACATTATGCGTTTACTATTATACCGTTTGGACTAACAAATTATATAGGGGTATTTATGAGTTTGATGAACATGGTGTTCTGCAAGTAGTTGTAAAAGTTCATCCAAGTATTCATTGACGATATTTTGATTTACTCTCGGACGATGAAGGAGCATGACGAGCGCTTGCTCTTGGTACTTCAATGTTTGCGAGAGAAAATATTGTTAGAGAAGTTTTCCAAATGCTCATTTTATCAATCGAGGATTCACTTCTTAGGGCATGTCATCTCTGACAAATGTATCGTCCTAGATCCAACAAAGTTCATGGATATTATGGAATGGCCTTCACCGATGAATTTCCTGGAAGTGTGTAGCTTCATGGGTTTATTAGGATACTATTGACAGTTCGTCGAGGGATTTTCGAACACAGTAAATCCGATTACGGAATTACAGAAGAAGAACAAGAAATTTGTTTGGACTGAGAAATGTGCAGAAGTGTTTCAGAGGCTTAAAGTGAGGTTGACAACAACATCGATACTAAAGGTCCCTGGCATGGACATAGACTTCTTGGTATGCATTGACGCATCAAAGGAATTCTTAGGCAGAGTCTTGATGCAATACGGTCAAGTGATTGCTTACATCTCGAGGAAACTGAGAAGGCATGAGGAGAACTATGCGACTCATGATTTAGAGTTGTTAGCCATTGTATATGCCTTGAAGTTTTGGAGACTCTACCTTGTT
The DNA here is from genome assembly GCA_010110895.2 of Picea sitchensis. Classification (NCBI taxonomy): domain Eukaryota; kingdom Viridiplantae; phylum Streptophyta; class Pinopsida; order Pinales; family Pinaceae; genus Picea; species Picea sitchensis. The sequence goes on from SNQJ01S0006048.1 coordinate 152,146, forward strand.
GGATGGAAATTTGAATTAAAGATGGACCACTGTGCACTACAACACATCTTTATGCAAAGAGAACTAAATGCGCGACAATGACGTTGGTCGGAATTTCTTAGTGAGTATGACTTAGATATTACTTACATAAAATGAACAGTGAACCAAGTGGTAGATGCATTGATTCAGAGACCACGCATCTTTTCGGTGTTTCCTCTTCAGATGAATCTACATGAAAATATTATAACTTTACAGCGTGACAATGACTGGTACAAAGAGGTCGAGGATTTTATTGGACCAAACAATATGATGGTAACAAGATTTCAAGGATTTACATTTTATGACGAGGTATTATTGAGGTTTAAAAACCATATTTACATACCATTGAACGAAAAGTTGAGAAGTTTGTTCCTAAACAAGGCTCAAAGAGAAATGTACATGGTCCACCTAAGACTCACGAAGATGAGGGTGGACATTAAACCTTATTCTTATGGAAAGGAATGAAGGCATACATAGTCAACTATGTGGCTAGATGTCTAGAATGTCAGCAGGTAAAGGATAAACATAGACATCCAACAAGATTACTACAGCCACACGAACATAAACATCCAACAAGATTACTACAACCACACACCATTCCACTGAAATGGGAGGTCATTTTGATGGATTCTCATTGTCAATTGCCACGCATCGCATAAGGAGACATGACTCGATTTTCATGGTAGCTCCATTACACTTTGACAAAGAGTGCTCATTTTATTCTTGTGCATATGACGTATTAGGAACCTAACATAGCTAGAGTTTTCATCAGTGAGATTGTGAGGCTACATGGCATACCTAAGAGGATTATATCCGATCGAGGATCGGTGTTTACCGGACAATTTTGAACTAGTTTCCAAGAATCCTTGGGAACCCAACTTAACTTTAGTACTGTGTAGCACCCAGAGACTGATGGGAAGACCGAATGAAAATATGAAATATTGGAAGACATGTTTCACATGTACGTGATGGACAAACAAAAGAATTGGGAAGAATTCTTTCCACTGGTAGAATTTGCTTATAACAACAGTTACCAAAACACCATTAAGATGGCGCCTTTAGATTTCCTTTATGGACAACCATGTCGGACGCTCTTGAGTTGGTATTGGATTGAGGATAGGTTCTTGGTGGGACCAGAATTGATCCAAGAAATGGAAGATTAAATGAAAACAATAAGACAAAGGATCAAAGAAGCACAGTATCGGTAGAAGAGTTATGCCAATGTGCACAGTGTAAACTGTAGCTACGAAGTTGGCAATCAAGTCTTCCTGCAGGTAAAACTGCATAGGAGTTCGATCAAGCTTGGAAAGGGAGATAAAATATCCCCTAGGTTCGTGGGACCTTTCAAGATCATGGAGAATAAGGGGCCTGTGGCCTATTGAATAGCCTTCCTGATTCTTTGAGGCATACGCATGATGTTTTTCACGTCTCTGTTTTGAGACATTATGTTAGTGATCCTACGCATGTTATTGACATGAATTCCTTGTAGGTATCAGATGAGGGGACGCTCACGACTGAGCCGATCTGCATCCTATATCATCACATTCGATAGATATGACGTCAAACAATAGATCAGGTCAAGGTCAATTGTGACAACTATAGTCCACACTCGGCGACTGGGGAGGACGCATATGATATGCACCAATGGTTTCCATTCTTTTTTGATAGATAGACATATGATACTGGGATACACTTTATTTCGACACTTATATACTATGAAAATTCGTGATGAATTTTAGACCAAGAGGGCGTATGTAACGTCCTGCTCTTGCGCTCACTGAGAGAACTTATTCTTTGAGGAAACTTGCTTGCAAGTGATCCAGATTATTATACTATTGGGAATTTGATTATGATTATGAGGCGTTATGGATTCATGACATGTTATTTTGTTGTATTGACATAGACAGGTGCTATTGACTCAATTTTCATAAACCTCAAGGATGCAAAGGCATTGACGAAACCCCTTGGACTCCGGACAGAGTCAGGGAGTGGAAAATTAGGGTTTGATTGTTGTATATATGACCTATGTGCATCTGATTAGATGCTATGATTATGGATTACATTCTGACATGATTCATTGATGATGCAGGATGACAATAGCTTGTTGACCAGACTCACATGTGGAGTAGAGGGGTCATGCATGACTACCCAAGACGTTGAGGGAGAGGTGTGGACAAAAACCCTACCACAAACTACTAGCACTCCTATCGTGGCTCAAACTGTAGGTTAATGACTACCTAGTTCAAGAAGACCCGAGATGCAGTGAGGGAAGATTGCAAAAGTCACTCATGATGAATCTAAGGGGCGTGCAATAAGGAAGGGAACTTATTCCTTAGAGGCCCTTAGTCTCCCACAAGATCACCTGACAAAGTATTGACTCAAGGGGTTTTTCATGTCTACCAAGTGAGTTAAGAGGCGCGTGGCTCCCTTGGAGCACGTAGTGCGTCCTAAAGGGCATGTCACACAAGGGAAACATAATGAGGTGAGTGGCACCCTTGGAGCACGTAGTGCATCCTGAAAGGCATGCCACGGAAGGGAAACATAAGGAGGTGAGTGGCACCCTTGGAGCACCTAGTGCATCCTGAAGGGCATGTCACATTGTTAAATAATAAATGAATAAATGTAGGTAGCCTTAGAACGAATGATGTGACCAGAAAGATTAAAACAATTTCCCTAATAAAAATGTCTCCCAACCTAGGGAAATAAAATCTAGGTGTAAGTGATACTTGTGGGAAATAATAATAATAATAATAATAATAATAATAATAATAATAATAATAATAATCATCATCCTTAAACATGTGAAGAGAAAGGGGTAAGCAATTTAATTAATTTATAAAAAATCAAATTACTTTGAGGCATTAAAATTTTAAAATAATATTGATTGTTTGTTACTTGTGCTAATTAAAAATTTTAACTCAAAAGAAAAAGGGGGAAGAAGGGTAATGTCTACACTTGGTTTTAGATAAAAAGGTAAAGAGGGAAATTTGAAAAGAATTAGGAAACTAAGGGGAAAAGGGGGGAACATAAAGAGAAAGGGAAATATGAGGAAAAAGAAAAATGACTAACTTGGTAAGGTATCTTGCCATTAAGAACTTTCTAAAATGAACTCAACTAGTAATTTAGTAAGTGGGGTAAGTCCTTAAATTGTGTAAGGGAATATGAGGACACCTAGGAGCGATTATAGGAACTCTTTTAGGTGGGTGAGGGAAATAGGAGTAATTAAATAATTAATGAAATTATTTTCTGGTGCAACGAAGGGGATGGGTGACACATGTAGGGGGAGGATTTTTTTGAATTAATTTTTTGAACAATAAATTAAATGGGAAATGGGGAAAGAAAATGACTTATAAAATCTATATAAAGGAGGGAGGATGAGGATGATGGATCTCTTCTACGATGCATAAAATTATGCTGCAGAATCTTAGACTTGATTGACTTATCTTGTGGGAGTTGGGATACCTAGATCGGTGAGGAGTGGTAGCTCGACCTTGCGAGGTGGGTTGGAAGCTAGTTGTTCTTTGGTTGAGTGTGTGTGGCCCCTTTGCAGCTCGGGGGGCTAAGGGGGAACAAGATTAACCCTAGAATTGGTTGGGAGGTACCGGTGAAGTCACAACAGTTGTCAAGCATGAGTTGCATGAAGCACACGGGACAACGAATCGGAGTGGGCAACTTGGGCTATGATATGCATGTTTTTATTCTGCATGGTAGATTCTATTGAACTTACCCTTTCATTTCTCTAGTTTTTAACTGTGTAAAGAAGGTTTTTGACTTAGCAGTTCAATTGAGAACTTAAATTCACCATAGCCTTAAGATCACTTCTTGACTTGATTCCCTTGGCATTTGATCCCTGAATACTATTATTTTCCTATTGGTTTTACTGATTGGTTGTCAGAATTTGTGATTTTTAGTTCATCCTCATCCCTAGTTCATCAGTCCACGCCTGAGCAGTCGGCTAGGAGCTATATTGACGGTCGTCAATTCGGTGTTAATAGATCTACAGATCTAAATGCCTTATTTTTCTATGCATGGATGATGAGCGAAGGATGTTTTCCCAACCATCTACCCCTATTGATTGTTCTTGGTTGATTGATTGTCTTGGGATTTCTTGTGATTGAATACATCTATGTATTGTTCATCCTTTCCCACTGCATTATTCAACCATGAAATGTTTCTCTCTGCAATTGTTTATAGTTCGATGGAGAATAGCTCTATGTCTTTAATCCATAGTTTAATCTGCGATTTATTATTTATGATGGAAATTTACTCTGATTTTTCGATGCACTAAACCTCGAAATGTTTCCTTTGTGTTTTATTAAATATGATGGAAAATATCCTCTGTGATTCAACACTTTCCTTTGCTCTACCTTTTCATTAGTTTTGGCCTTTGAAATTTTTTCCTCCACCATTTATTCCATTGAAGTAGAATTTACTCCTCGTTTTTATACCTCTGGCTTGCAACTTTCTCATAGTTCATTTCAGTATTGAATTTATTTTTTTGGGGGCAATTTTACCCATCTATGGGATTCTACATAACCCATTTTTTTTTACTGCGATTTAATTTCTCTTCAATTCATTACATAAATGGAAAATTTACCCTACGTGTCCCTCTTACTTGACTACGTTTTATTAAATTTTGTGGTGGTTAAGGGTCTGGAAACATAAATTTCTAGCAATTAGTGACAACGTTTTTTTTATGAGTATGGATAGAAATGCATATTCAACGATTCCCCTTTTTTTTTCCTATGGAAGCTAGACTTCATTCACAGTTTTTATCTACTGAAATTATATTCACAGTATAAGAGTAGCGATTTTATACCCATAGTTTAAATTTTTGGTCAGCATAATTTTGTTCAGCGTTATGATAGTTGTGGCAGCGAACCCCCCTTGACCGATAAGACAGACTTTATTTTTACAATGGTATCCCTGAATTTTTGAGTGACAACGAAATGAGGGTTGCATTTGAAAGTGTATCTGGTAAGGCAGATTTATTGCATCTCAGAACTGTGTATTGGTATCATTTTTCTTAACTGTGCAAACATTGGAGTCCTACAATATTATCACTAATTAACTATCATATTTTATAGTAGCAGTGAATAATTATTCACTAGTCTTTAACTGCCCTGTAAATGTTTACATTATGCATTTTTTGCGATATATATCCACACTTTGTATTTTACATAATATATTCAAGATCTCCATTGTGTATTTCCTTGCGATATACTTATTGTATTTTACACTCGGTTGTATAAATTTACCTTTTTACATGCTTACACTACTTGCATTGTATCATAGATTAATTTTTCCTTTCAAACATTTAAATGAAAACATTATATCTTACGTAACTTAGAGATACCACGTCTTAATTCACATCTTTCTCACCTATTTTATTGATGATTTTGGACAACTATTTATACCCATTTCACAACTAATTTCTTTTTAAACATTAATTCCTTTAAAGACAACTGATAGATCAACGAAATCTAGTGTCAACTCCCCTTTTAGTTATGATTATGAGATAACATTCTTAGAGAATGAAGTTTATTCCATTTGTAACTAATCATTATAGTCAAATTTATGGGTTAATGTACAACGTACGTACTGTGTAATGGTGTGTTTTGGGCAACAATTTACCATTTTTTTTTACAATGCAGATTTTGCCTTGGCATCATGTGGATATTGTCAATGTTATTATATATTGTTAAGGATGTTGATTTAGACTGGTTAAATTTGGTTAAGTGATTAATTTAGACTATGGTTATGGTTATGGTTAATTTAGCATGACAACGATTGTTTATAGTTTTAATAGTAATTAATTTAGACTCGTTAAATTAGATTTGTAATTATTTACTAATTTGTAATTTAGACTTGCTAAATTAGACTTGTATTTAATGATAAATTAAATTGTAATTATTGACTAATATAGACTAAATTAATGGTTGGGTTGTTGGTGAAGTCATGTATTATCTTCCACTTTCCTTTTGACTGACATCATCTACCATCGTGTCGACCGATTGCTTGGGATGTGGTCATAGTCTTCTTGTCATTTATTTTGGTTCCTAGCGTGTTGGATTTTCTTGAGTCCTTGATCCCATTAGGTTATGTTGTGCCAAGGTATTGTCATGTCTATCACCTAGGGACGACATGATTCCTAAGGATGAGATCATGGCGCACCCTATTTGATAGCGGGAATGATAACTTGGCCAGAGTCAGTGCTTCTCGTTGTGGGTGTTGTTGATCGTTGTAAATTGTTGTTAGTGCATGGGTTGTAATGCCTTCATGCGTTTGGTTGTGCACCATGGAGGTTCTAGTTACTGGTCTTCGAGGTCATTGTGTCGGATGGTGGATGTTGTCCTTTGGTTGTAGGCGTGGTCATTTTTTTTCGGGCTGCTAGTTGTTACTATCTGTTGTTTTATGCATGTTTCACTCAGTTTATCTGGTGCTAGTCTGGGGAGTTGTAGTTTATGTTGCCTGATTGTGTGCTTTTGTTCATCATTAGGTTGTGTGTTTTAACTGTGTGTTGTCATTTCCTTCCTGCCAAAAAAAATTTCATTTCCTCTTTGCTTGTAGTCATAAAGAGGGTGTCATTACATATGGTATCAGAGCGGCTTCAACCCGCGACTTGGGAAGACTTCGGCTTTCGTTGACATGATATTTTATTATAATGTTGCTAATTAAGTTGATTGTATTCATGCAGGTAATTATGGTTAGAGGACAACACAGAGGAAAATGACCAGGTGCTAGGGGAGGAGGCACGACACCTCCAACAACATCTGTTCCTGAGGGGTCTAACCCCCAGGGAGACAAATAGGTTGTCGGGTAGGAGAATATAGCAGTGGGTGACGTGGTTGGGCTAATGAGGTCCTTTCAGCACATGTCTGATGCAATGATCAACCATTTGGACAAAGATGAGGCCAGGGCAAGACACCACCTGAGGGTCGACCGCGCGCTCCAGTTGGTACTTGTAGTATTCACTGTGAACTCAAGAAGGTTAAATTTCTTGATTTCTTTGCTACCCCAGATGATGCAGTTATCGAGGCATGGTTGGAGAATATGGAAATGTTCTTTTCACTTTGCAACTATACCTCCAACATGAAGGTTCGCATGGTGGTATTTCAACTGAAGGGGAGCACTCTTCTATGGTGGAAAACACTCTTGCAACAATTGAACATGACAGTCAAAGACTTGTCATGGGAATTGTTCGAGGAACAGTTCTGAGAGAGGTACCTATCAGAGGAATTCATTGAGAATTATATCAAAGAGTTCAATGCCTTGCGACAAGGCATCTGTATGGTGCCCAAGTACGAGGCTCATTTTATGGAGTTTCTTCGGTATTCTCCACACCTTAATACCGAGAAACTTAAGTTCAATAGATTCTTGTTTGTCCTTAATGTCAACATACATGAAAATGTTAGGATCCTAATGCCTCAGACCTTGCATGATGTCGTCCAAAATGCCCTCATCATAGAGGAGGATATTATTAGCGAGGTTCAGAGAAGGACTCCTGCGAGACTAGCAGGGCCGATGTCATTTGGTGTGCAACAACATTAGACACCAGCTAGATATATGCCAGGGTATCGTGGCTTCCAGAGAGGATCCACTTTCACTACACCTTGATGAACAATGCCTCAGCAGTGAACCCCTTATTAGGGACCACAAATTCAATAGCAACAACAATAGTTTAGGCCTATTTAGCATAATAGACTAGGATTCCAGGACGGCGGGCCGCTAGCTTATGCTTCGGGTACCAGGAATACTTCACCGAAAAAGGGGTGTTGGACATGTGGGGAGCCACACTACCAGCGCGACTGCCCAGTGGAGAGGACTAGAGAATATGGATCATTGGGACATACTACCATGGTATATTTGGGTAAGGCCCATCAGATTCATGCAATAGTGAATAACCGCCAGGTAGAGAACCAGTCGATTGTGCTCAAGACGTCAGGTACCATCACTGACCAGACCCTTAGTATTTTGATAGATCCTGGTGCTACCAAGATTTTCATTTCTGGTGCAGTGCTAAAAAGGATTCAGGTAAAGGAATTCGAGCAGGATGAGTTTATCTTTGTAGAGATGGCTTCTGGAGCCAAACAAAAGGTTGGAGGGAAGGTTACGGGTTGTATTCTTAACTTGGGAGAGTTTGTCACCAGGGCCAACCTATACATCATAATCTTGAGATCTGATGACGTCATGATTGGTATGGATTGGTTGGAATCCCATGAGGCGATACTCAACTATAAGACAAAACAGTTGAGCTTGGTCGATGATGAGGGATAGAGACATGTGATTGTAGCACAAAACCATGGAGTTTCCTTGAATTTCATCAATTCCTTGCAGTTACGGAAGAGCATGCACAAGGGATGTAAGCTTTATGCAATCCTTACATTGAATGAGAAGGGAGTAGAAGAAGGTCTAAAGAACCTTACTATGGTGAGAGGGTTTGTGAATGTCTTCTTGGAGGAGTTACCTGGGATGCCTCCGGAGAGGGAATTGGAATTTACCATAGACCTCAAACCGGGGATTGAACCGATAGCTAGAACGCCTTATCGGATGTCGACCCCAGTGTTACTGAAGTTGAGAATACAACTAAAGGAGTTGTTGGACCTGATACTTATACGTCTAAGTTTGTCACCGTGGCGTGCGCCTATTATTTTCATATGCAATAAGGATAGGTCGTGCAGTCTCTGCACTGACTACTATCAATTGAACAAGGCAATGATCAAGAATCAATATCCATTGCGAAGGATTGATAATGTATTCGATCAGATGAAGGGTGTGATGGTCTTTTACAATATCAATTTGTGATCAGGGTATCACCAGTTACAGATCAAGTAGGATGACATCTCGAAGACCATCTTTAAGATAAGGTTTGGACATTACAAGTTTATTGTTTTACCATTTGGACTGACAAACGCCCCAGGGGTATTTATGATTTTGATGAATGGGGTGTTCTGTGAGTACTTGGACAAGTTCATCTAAGTATTCATTGACGATATTTTGATTTACTCTCGGACGAAGGAGGATCATGACAAGCACTTGCGCTTGGTACTATAGTGTCTGCGAGAGCACAAATTGTTTGGGAATTTGTCCAAATGCTCGTTTTATCAATCGAAGATTTTCTACTTAGGGCATGTCATATCTGACGAAGGTATCATCGTGGATCCAATAAAGGTCAAGGCTATTATGGAATGGCCTGCACCGATGAATGTCCCAGAAGTGTGTATCTTGATGGGTTTAACATGAAACTATCGACGGTTCATTGAGGTATTTTCTAAGATAGAAAATCCGATTACGGAATTACAGAAGAAGAAAAAAAGTTTCTTTAGACCGAGAAATGTGTGGAAGCATTTCAGAGGCTCAAAGAGTGGTTAACAACAACACCGATACTAAATATCCTTGACATGGACACAGAATTCTTGGTATGCATTGACACATCAAAAGAAGGATTAGGTGTAGTCTTGATGCAAGATGGTCAAGTGATCGCTTACATATCAAGGAAACTAATAAGGAATGTGGAGAACTATGCGAAAAACGATTTTGAGTTGTTAGCCATTGTATATGCCTTGAAGGTTTGGAGACACTACCTTGTTGGATGAAAATTTGAAATAAAGACAAACCACTGTGGACTACAACACATCTTTACACAAAGTGACTTGAACGCACGACAATGACGTTGGTAAGAATTTCTTAGTGAGTATGACTTCAAGATTACTTACATAAAAGTAACAATGAACCAAGTGGCAGATCCATTGAGTCGGAGACCACGCATCTTTCAGTGTTTCCTCTTTAGATGAATCTACATGAAATGATTCTAACGTTACACCATGATGATGACTGGTACAAATAGGTCGAGTATTTTATCGGACAAAACACTATGATGGTACCAATATTTGAAGGATTTACATTTGACGACGATGGATTATTGAGGTTTAAAAACTAGATTTGCGTACCACCGAACGAAAAGTTGAGGAGTTTGATCCTAAGGGAGGCTCACAGAGCAGTGTACATGGCCCAACCAGGAGTCACGAAGATGAGGGAGGACCTTAAACCCTTATTCTTATGGAAATGAATGAAGGAAAACATAATCAACTACGTGGCTAGATGTCTAGAGTTTCAGCAGGTAAAGGCTGAATATAGACATCCAACAAGATTACTACAACCACATGCTATTCTAGAATCGAAATGGGAGGTCATTTCGATGGATTTCATTGTTGGATTTCCACTGACGACAAGGAGACACGACTCAATTTTTGTGGTAGTTGAAACTTTGATGAAGAGTGTTCATCTTATTCCTGTGCGTACGATGTATCAGGCACCTGGCAGAGCTACAATTTTCATCAGTGAGATTTTGAGGATGCATGGCATACCCAAGAGGAGTATATCTGATCAAGGATCGGTGTTTACCAGATGATTTTGGACTAGTTTCCAAGAAGCCTTGGGAACCCAACTTAACTTTAGTACTGCGTATCATCTACAGACTGACGGGACTACTGAACAAACAAACCAAATATTGGAAGACATGTTGCGCACGTACGTGATGGACCAACAAAAGCATTAGGAATAATTCTTTCCATTGGTAGCATTTTCTTATAACAACAGTTACCAAAGCACCATGTCGGATGCCCTTGAGTTGGGATTGAATTGAGGATAGGGTCCTAATGGGATCAAAAGTGATCCAAGAAATGGAAGATCAAATGAAAACAATACTACAAAGGATCAAAGAAGCGCAGGATCGACAGAAGAGTTATGCCAATGTGCACCTTGTAGACCATAGTTACAAAGTTGGCGATCAAGTATTCTTGTGGGTAAAACCGCATAAGAGTTCGATAAAGTTTTGAAAGGGAGATAAATTCTCCTCTAGGTTTGTGGGACCCTTCGAGATTGTGGAGAGGAAGGGGCCTGTGGCCTATCAACTAGCCTTGCCTGATTCTTTGAGGCATATGCACGATGTTTTTCAAGTATCTGTTTTGAGACATTATATTAGTTATCCTATGCATGTTATTGACATGAGTTCCTTGCATGTATTGGATGAAGGGGAACTCATAGCTGAGCCGATCCACATCCTGGATTATCACATTCGACAGCTACAATGTCGAACAATAGATCAGGTCAAGGTCTAGTTGGATAACTATAGTCCACACTCGACGACCTTGGAGGATGCATATGATATGCACCAACAATTTTCATTTTTGTTTTATAGATAGAATTATGATAGTGCGATACACTTCATTTCATCACTTATATACTGTGAAACTTCAGGACGAATTTTAGACGAAGACAGGGTGTATGTAACATCCCTCTCTTGCACGCACTGAGAAAACTTATTCTTTGAGGACACTTACTTGCAAGTGATCCAGACTATTATACTATTAGGCATTTGATCATGATTATGAGGCATTATGGATTGATGACATGTTATTTTGTTGTATTGACATAGACAAGTGTTATTGACTCGGTTTTCCTGAGTGTGTAGGATTTTGGACCTCGAGGACGTAGAGGCATCGAGGAAACCCCTTGGACTCCAGAAAGAGTTAGGGAGTGGAAAATCTGGGTTTGATTGTTGTATATATGACCTATGTGCATCTGATTAGATGTTATGATTATGGATTTCATTCCCACATGTTTCGTTGATGATGCACGATGACGATAGATTTCCGACCAGAATCACATGTGGAGTAGAGGGGTCATGCACTAATACCAGAGACATTGAGGGAGAGGTGTGGACAACAACCCTACCACAGCCTATTATCACTCCCACCATGGCTCGAACTATAGGTTAATGACTAACTAGTTCGAGAAGACCCACGATGCCATGAGGGAAGATTGTGATAGTCGCTCACGATGATTCTAAGGGGCGTGCAATAAGGTAGGGGACTTATTCCTTAGAGGAACTTAGTTTCCCATAAGATCACTTGGTGGAGTATTGACTCCAGGGGTTTTTGATGTCTACGAAGTCAGTCAAGAGGTAAGTGGCATCCTTGGAGCATCTAGTGCGTCCTGAAGGGCATGTCTCACAAGGGAAACATAATGAGGCGAGTGGCACCCTTGGAGTACATAGTGTGTCCTGACGGGCATGTCGCGCAAGGGAAACATAATAAGGTGAGTGGAACCCTTGGAGCACCTAGTGCATCCTGAAGGGCATGTCACGTTGTTAAATAGTAAATGAATAAATCTAGATGGACTTAGAACGAATGATGTGACAAGAAATATTAAAACAATTTCCCTAATAAAAATGTCGCCCATCCTAAGAAAATAAAATCTAGTTCTAAGTGATACTTGTTGCAAAAAATAATAATAATAATAATAATAATAATAATCATCCTTAAACATGTGATGAGAAGGGGGTAAGGAATTCAAATAATTTATAAAAAATCAAATTACCTTGAGGGATTAAAATTTTAAAAGAAAATTGATTGTTTGTTACTTGTGCTAATTACAAATTTTAACTAAAAAGAAAAAGGGGGAAAAAGGGTAAAGTCTACACTTGGTAATTGAGTTTTAGATAAAAAGAGAAAGAGAGAAATTTTAAAAGAATTAGGAAACTAAGGGGAAAAGGGGGGAACATAAAGAGAAAGGGAAACATAAGGAAAAAGTAGAATGACTAACTCAGTAAGGTATCTTTCCATTAAGAACTTTCTAAATTGAACTCAACTAGTAATTTAGAAATGGGGGTAAGTCATTAAATTGTGTAAGNATTTTAAAAGAAAACTGATTGTTTGTTACTTGTGCTAATTACAAATTTTAACTAAAAAGAAAAAGGGGGAAAAAGGGTAAAGTCTACACTTGGTAATTGAGTTTTAGATAAAAAGGGAAAGAGAGAAATTTTAAAAGAATTAGGAAACTAAGGGAAAAAGGGGGGAACATAAAGAGAAAGGGAAACATAAGGAAAAAGTAGAATGACTAACTCAGTAAGGTATCTTTCCATTAAGAACTTTCTAAATTGAACTCAACTAGTAATTTAGAAATGGGGGTAAGTCATTAAATTGTGTAAGGGAATATGAGGACACCTAGGAGCTATTCTAGGAATGATTTTAGGTGGGTGAGGGAAATAGGAATCGTTAAATAATTAATGAAATTATTTTTTGGTGCAATGAAGGGGATGGGTGACAGATGTACGGGGAGGATTGTTTTGAATTAAATTTTTGAACAATCAATTAAATGGGAAATGGGGAAAGAAAATGACCTAGAAACTTGATAGAAAGGAGGGAGGATGAGGATGATGGATCTCTTCTGTGATGCGTAATGTTACGCTACATAATTTTAGACTTGATTGACTTATCTTGTGGGCGTTGGGATAGCCATATCGGTGAGGAGTGGTAGCTCGGCCTTGCGAAGTGAGCTGGGAGCTAGTTGTTCATTGGTTGAGTGTGCATGGCCCCTTTGTGGCTCAGGGGGATAAGGGGGAAGAAGAGTACCCCTAGCATTGGATGGAAGGTATCGGTGAAGTCACAGCGGTCGACAAGCATGAGCTGCATGGAGCCCGTGGGACAACGAGTCGGAGCAGGCGACTTGGGCTACAATACACATGCTTTTATTCTGCATGGTAGATTACTATTGACCTTATGATTTCATTTTTGTACTTTTTAGCTGTGTAAAGAAGGTGTTTGATTTAACAGTTTAATCGAGAACTTAAATTCCCCATAGCCTTAAACTCGTTGCTTGACTTGATTCCATTGTCATTCGATCCCTAAATACTATGATTGTCCTATTGGTTTTATTGTTTGGTTGTGACGAGTTTTTCTTTTTAATTCGTTCTTGTCCTGAATTCATTAGTTAATGCCTGAGCAGTCGGACAGGAGCCAGATCGAAAGTTGTCACTTCATTGTTAATAGACCTATAGATCCTAATGCCCTGCTTTTATGTGTGTGTACAATGAGCGAAGAATCTTTGACCAACCCTCTACCCCTCTTGATTGTTCTTGGTTGATTGATTGTCTTGCGCTTTCTTGCGATTGAATATCTCTTCATATTGTTCATCTTTTCCCACTGCAAGTATTCAACCAGGAAATGTTTCTCTCTGCAATTGTTTACAATTCGATGCTGAATAGCTCTGCATCTTTAATCCATAGTTTACTCGGTGATATATTATTTCTGATGGTAATTTACTCTAATTTTTCGATCCACTAAACCTCAAAATTTTTCCTCTTCATTTTATTAGATCTGATAGAAAATATCCTCTTTGATTCAACACTTTTCTTTGCTTTGCATTTTCATTACTTTTGTCCTTTGAAATTTTTTACTCTTCCATTCATTCCATTGAAGGAGAATTTACTCCTCGCTTTTATACCTCTGGCCTGCAACTTTCTCCTAGTTGATTTCAGCATTCAATTCATTTTTGGGGGGCGTTTTTACCCATCTATCGGCTGCTACAGAACCCATTTTTTTTACTGTGATTTAATTTCTTTGCAATTCATTACGTAGATGGAAAATTTACCCTGCGTGTCCCTCTCACTTGACTACATTTTATTAAATTTCATGGTCGTTAAGGGTCTAGAAACATAAATTTCTAGCAATTAGTGACAACGTTTTTTTTTATGAGTATGGATAGCAATGTATATTCAACGATTCCCCTTTTTTTTTCCTGTGGCAGCTAGACTTCATTCACAGTTTTTATCTAGCAAAATTATATTCATAGTATAAGTGTAGTGATTTTATACCCACAGTTTAAATGTTGGGTCAACATATTTTTGTTCAGCGTTATGATACATGTGGCAGCGAACCCCCGTTAACTGATAAGACAGAGTTTATTTTTACAGCAGTATCCCTAAATTTTTGAGTGACAGCGAAATGAGGCCTATGTTTGATAGTGTATCTGGTAGGGCAAATTTATTGCATCTCAGGACTATGTATTGACAACATTTTGTTTAACTGTGCAAACGGTGGAGTCCTACAGTATTATCACTAATTAACTATCATATTTTATAGTAGCAGTGAATAATTATTCATCGATCTTTAACTACCGTGTAAATGTTTACATTATGCATCTTATGCAATATATATCAACACTTTTTATTTTACATGATGTATTCAAGCTCCGCGTTGCGTATTTCCTTGCGATATACTTATTGTATTTTACACTTGGTTGTATAACTTTACCTTTTTACATGCTTACACTATTTCCATTGTATCATAGATTAATTATGCCTTTAAAATATTTAAATGACAGCATTATATCTTGCGTAACTTAGAGATATAACGTTTTAATTCACATCTTTCTCACCTATTTTACTGATGATTTTGGACAACTATTTATACCCATTTCGGAGCTAATTTATTTTTAAACATTAATTCCTTTAAAGATAGCTGATAGATAAGCGGAATCTAGTGTCAACACCCCTTTAAGTTATGATTATAAGATAGCATTCTTAGACAACGAAGTTTAGTTAATTTGTAACTAATCATTACAGTCAAATTTATAGGTTAATGTACAACGTACTTACTATGTAATGGTGTGTTTTGGGCAACAATTTAGCATTTTTTTTACTATGCGGATTTTGACTGGGCATCATGTGGATATTGTCAATATTATTATATATTGTTAAGGTTGTTGATTTACACTAGTTAACTTTGGTTAAGTGATTAATTTAGACTATGGTTATGGTTATGGTTAATTTAGTGTGACAATGATTGTTTATAGTCTTAATAGTAATTAATTTAGACTCGTTAAATTAGATTTGTAATTATTTACTAATTTGTAATTTAGACTTGCTAAATTAGACTTGTATTTAATGATAAATTAAACTGTAATTATTGACTAATTTAGTCTAGATTAATGGTTGGGTTGTTGGCGAAGTCGTGTATTAGCTTCCGCTTTTCTTTTGAGTGACACCATCTGGCATCTTGTCGATTGGTTGCTTGGGGTGTGGGCGTCATCTTCTTGTCAGTTTTTTCGGCTCCTAGCGCGCTAGATTTTCTTGAGTCCTTGGTCCCATTAGGTTATGTTTTTCCAATGTATTTTCGCATCTATCACCTGGGGACGACATGATTCCTGACAATGGGATCATGGAGCACCCTATTGGATAGCGTGAATGATAACTTGGCTGAAGTCAATGCTTCACATTGTGGGTGTTGTTGATCATTTTAACTTGTTTTTAGTGCATGGTTTGTAATTCCTTCATGCGTGTGGTTGCGCTCCATCGAGGTTATAGTTACTGGTCATCGAGGTTATTGTGTCGGATGGTGGATGTTGTCCTTTAGTTGTAGGTGTGGTCATGTTTGTGTCGGGCAGGTAGTTGTTACTATCTTTTGTTTTATGCATGTTTCGCCGAGTTGATATGGTGCTAGTGCGGGGAGTCGTAGTTGTCTGTTGCATTGCGTGCTTGTGTTCATCATTAGGTTTTTTGGTTTAACTGTGTGTCATCGTTGCCTTCCTGCCAAAAAAAAAATGCATTTCTGCTTCACTTGTAGTCATAAAGAGGGGGTGTTACAGTTCATAACATAAATTATATTTTGTACATAACTAAACCTTCTTGATTGCAACTGAACCTTGACCTTTCCTCAACTGATTTTCTGTTTTTACATTTCTCTTGATTTTTCTTGTAATTCTCATTTTTTTCTGCTATTGATATGATTTTTTGTTTCAAATCAAATAGTGGGTTACTTCTAAAAATCACAGTTATTTTCCTACTGAGTGCATCTACTATCTTTTTTTCTTTCCCTTTGATATTTTCTATTTCAAAATAATACTCACATAGGAAATCCAAGCATATAGCTTGTCTTTCATTCAATTTTTTCTAGTTGAAAATGTGTTTAAGACTAACATTATCTATTTTCAACAAAAAAATATTTCTTGAAATGAAGTGTCGTCAAATTTTTAGAGAATGAACAATAGGAATAAATTCTATATCATAAGGTGCATAATTTTATTGATGAGGTTTTAGTTTTCATGATTCATACAAAATTACATAATCATCATGCATTAAAACTTCCCTTGTCCTTTCTTCAAAGCATCGGTACAAACCACAAAGTCCTTATGTGGATCTTCTCTCCTCATAATAGATGTTGTGGTTAACAACCATTTTAGATTTTACAAACTTTTTTGACATTTCTCATTCCATTTAAATCTGATTCCCTTTTTCTGGAAGCATGTTATTGGATAATAAATTTTTTAAAACSCTTCAATGAACCTAAGATAATATCTTGTAATGCCCATTAAGGATTGGAAATTTTAAACATCCTTTGGCACCGACCAATATAGGATTTCTTTGACCTTTTCTGAGTCAACAAAAATCCCTTCTCCTGAGATCACACATCCCAGATACTGCACTTTATCCTAAGAAAATTCATATTTATTGAACTTTGTGTACAATTGATTCTCCCTAAGTGTTTGTTGAATAAGTCTTAAGTATTCTTCATTTTCTTCTTTTGTCTTTGAATAAATTAATATTTCATCGATGAACACGATTACAAACTTATCTAAATATTTTCTCAACACATTGTTCATTAATTACATAAATATAGTAGGTGCATTAGTTAAACCAAAGGGTACCACTATAAACTCATAGTTTCTATATATGATTCAAAAATAAATCTTATGAATATATTCTTATTTAATACTGATATCATGGTATCCTCACTTCAAGTCTATCTTTGAAAATATTTTATCCTCCCCAAATTGATCAAACAAGTCATTAATGTAGGGTAAAGGATACTTATTTTTAATCATCATATTATTAAGTTTCTTGTAACAAATTCACAACCTAAAGGTTCCATCCTTCTTTTTAACAAACAATACTAGCTCTCCCCACAAAGACACACTAGGTGTAATGTGTTTTTATACATCATCTCGTGAAGCTACATTTTAAGTTTAGTCAACCCTATAGAGATTATCAGGTATGGGTACTTAGGCACCAATGCAGATCCATGTACTAAATCTATGGTGAATTCTATCTCTCTTCTAAGAAGTAATCCTAGAATTTCTTTTAGAAACATATCCTGGAATTCTTGTAGAATAGGATATTTGGTCAACAAATTTTACACCATTAACTCTTTTCTTTCAGATATGTGCACAATGCATATTTCATATCCCTTCCTTGCATTAATTTTCAACTATAGGTAAAAGATCTTTACTACCGACACACTTCATGGTATCCTTTTAATTATATATTCCTTATCAGACTCATACAAACAATTAAATTTTTTGTCGTGAAAATTTACGACAGCTTAATGTTTTTCCATCCCTTCCATTACTATGGGTATATTAGTCCATTACTATGGGTATATTATAGGATCCTAAGTGTAAGAGGTTTACACATAAATTAGTCTCCATTTCATCCATAATTACTAAAACAATATTTTATGATTTCAACAACCTTATGTTTCATTCTAGTGGCTAATTGAACTAACAAAGGCTTCATAAATTGAACTAACTGTGTTGCAGTATATAAATATTTTTCCTTTGTTATGAAAACATTTCATGCCCCATCGTTTGTAGGGTGGACGATGACAACATAGCGTGCACCCTCTTTTCATGTCTGACCTTACCGAGGGACCGAGTAGTATGATTTTGCCACTGCTCTCTGAGTCATATTCATAGGTTTCAACCTCTCTATAGGTTATGTAAAAACATAATAGTTTGGGAATTTATCAAATGCTCAAGTCGTGGCTAAACCCATTATTTAAATATCATTTTGTTCATATATAACTATATTTTTTTCAAACCATAAGTGTATAAAATTTATTTCTTGGTCTATTTATCAAACTGGTTTAAGCTCGAGGCTTAGAATTTTTCCATGGTATGGTTGTTGTTGGATAAAAAGAGCCTAGGTCACATGATCCGTGCTATTATATTACTATATATGATTTAACAAATTATCCCGACATGAAAAGGGTCGACGATTCCACACAAACGTTAGCACAAGTATATGAATTGTTATAAATTGAATATATTTAACCGAGTATGGATTCTCTAATTAAAAATAACAAGTGGTATTTTTTCTATTTGTTATGTCCATTTTCTGTAAATAAAATATATAACCCTAAAGCTCTCATTTGACACTTAAAACATAAATTTATAGATATGGGTTTGTATGACTAAACCCTATATTAACCATTTTTCCTTTATGGGTTTTTCTCTTTGTAACATACTTATCATTCCATGTAAAATAGATAAAAGTAATTCCCTTGCACATGAATATTGTCAAAACAACCATTTTAATTTATTCCATATTAGCATAAATATACAAAGTTCTCAATATATTATTTTCTATTTTATTTTCTGGAAAGCATAAATATAATAATTGTTGTTGACATAAATGCAATATTATTTTTACATAAATGTTGATTTTTCCAATTACCATTCATTGTTATTAAAAGGCAGTAGAATGAGATAAAGAACATATAGAAATTACATATTGCATCGTTTTAGTTTTACTTCATAGTAATTATTATTATAAAATTATTGCAACTAAATAAGCACTTAAAGATTATTCTCTAAAAACAATTCAAAATGACAAAAGCAAAACAAAGCGATAAAAGACATATTTGATCCTACTGGAAACTAATTGCTTATAGAATTAGTTCCTCCCAATCATAGACCAAAACAACCAAGCTTACTTGCTCCTGATCGGAACTCATTATTCCAAAGGGACTCAAACTTTCAATTTCAACTTTTCAATATTAAATAGAACATGGCTCTTTCTCAGAACCATCAAGTTCAGATCCTACTCACAAGTTCTCGACATTGTCCCTCACGTCGCACATCTTTGGGAGTAGGTTTATACTTGTCCTCATGGACAATCTATACTCTGGTTGTTTTTATCCCTTTTCACTCTCCCACGGAATATTGAATTACAATTTTCGAACTGGATTCCCTAAGCACTTTTTGTCAAGTTAAATAAAATTAATTAAAATAATATTTACAAAAACATTTTTCATCCTTAATGTTTATGGTGACATAGTTTTAACTTAAGTATTTTTCTCAAAAACTTACCCAAGTTTTGAGCCCCATATTAAATAATGTATTTTGTCAATTGTCAAGAGGCCAGAGGGCCCAAACAATTAAAATAGGCCACTATGCCCAAGAAATGTAATGTTTTGATCATTATTAATAATAAACACATCGTTGGCTGCTAGACAGACAAGGACTAGAGTTATAGGGGTCTATGATTTCACAAGAGAGGGGGCTTGAGGGGATAAATGTTTATTTCCTATTTTGATTACCCTTTTTTCTAACGGAGTGGATCAGTTACATGAACTTATTGGGAGGAAGGCGAGGAGGTTATTAATTCCTAACGAATTACTTAACCCCGCCCCTAGTCTGTTTGGGGGTTCGCTCATTCACTCGTTCACTTTCTCACTCGCACATTCGTTCACTCACTTGATCACTCGTTCATCCATTCCATTATTATCTATCACTCATTCATCCTTCCTCATTCATGTTTTGGCTTGGGGAAAGGGAAACAAACTTATGAAGAGTAGCCATGGTATTCTTGGTTGTAGAGGTCGTTGGTGTAATCTAGCCATGACTTGAAGCATTCATGTCTCAGATGCATTGGCCTGTGTCTAGCTTTGTTGACATCTTCGAGTCCCGAGAGTTCTAGCATGAATATTCTGGACCAGTTGTGTTGGATCCCTGGAAGAGAAGGACTACCTGAGGGACTATGTGGAAAAGAAGGGTGGGGGTCCATTCTCTTGGGTGGTACAATCTAGGTAGAAGACAAATGGGTAGTTAGATTGTTGTGAGTGCTAGGAAAGCCTGTGAGAGCTTGAGTGTTGACTGATTTGGGAAGCTAATTAACACTATGGAACCATCCTTGTGGATTCATAGCCCTGGCTTAGGGGTGACACTATTGTTGAGATTTGGGACAATAGTGTCTATGGTTGGGTGGAACATCCTTCGTCTACAGCCATTTGGTGTATTTTTTCATAGAGATAAATGCTCTCTGTTGCGGTATTATTTACCTATATATGAATGTATTCCGTTGTGTATTTATTTGTCGTTTAATTAAGTCTTTAGAATATGTATGTTTGTTGGTTATTTTTGTGCATGTCATTAGATCTTTTCTCTTAGGCATCCTTATTAATTTAAAAAGGTATCAGTAAGAGAAAGAAGTCCAAGCATGGGCTTGAATATAGCGTACCTCGGCCTATGGATGGAGGGGTACGTTACAAATCGGTATCATATCTTCTAGTTGAAACACTGGGCTGGTATGAGCTGGTTCTATTGGTTAGAAGATCATGGTTGAGATTGAATTCTGACATTGAAGCTGAAAATCTCAGGAGGAATGGCATTGCAGAATCTACGCATGAGATCGAACATCAGAGATCCTTTGTAAGGGATTGAAGGATTGTGACCATCCCTTTCAAATTTGGGAGATATCGTGACTCTGGGATCAAGAGAGATATGGGATCATTGGATCGAAGGGTAGGTGAACAAGGGTCGTCCGATGAAGGCGAAGAAAATGTTTGAGTAGGTTTAAGTCTCAATCGTTAAATCTGTGTGAGAGTGAATGTGAGCCATAGATCTTGCGGAGGTTTGGAGGATTGAATCTCCAAGAGAAGTGATTCCTCATGTTGCATGTAGGAAAATCTCCCAAAGACCCAAAGTCCGGAGTTAATATAGACCATCCTTTAGTAGAGACATGTGTCCGCAGATCATATAGTTCAAAAGTTTGACATTTAGGAGAAATGGAGTGTGCTTTATCCAGGCCGATATTGGTGGCCACCCACCGATTCCAACTGGCTCCTCATGTCCATTTTGTATTCAACACGTATTCATGTATTGGTTTATAATTGTGAGTTCTACACTTCTAGGGCTATCTTAAGCCTCACACATTCTTCAAGTGGATACGAGTGTCCTTTATCCTACTCCAACTAGATTATTTTCTATGTTTTCATGTCAACACATCTTGCTATACTTCCAGGGTTGTTTTGGGTCCATAAAAATTCTTTTTTGACTTGCCACAGTCAGAATGTAGACGAAGTCTGATTCTGATGGAGAAATGTGTAGATATTTGAAATAGCTTTCCAATAGTGTATCACACACCTAAAACATAGGTTGTATGAAAAAGTTATGACCCTAGGAAGCTGAGGCACCAAATTACACCAACTTACCCATAGGGCCCACATGAATTTTGGTGGTTCACCTTCTAGGGTTAGGCTTTTAGAAATCTAGTGTTTTGGAAGTCATGAGTAATATGAAAAGGGCCTATGGAGCCTCATTGTATTCCATTCTTCTTAGATGGATGGGTGTAGCAACCACATCTCTTCTCAAAGATATATACCACCATTCGAGCAAGTTTTAGTTCTGTAGTCTTACATTTACAACCTATTCCATTATTTAATAGAAGATATTGTTCACTGGATATTTGTGTTATTATTTCTATCTCCGTGTTTATGTTATTCAGTATGTGAATCAATTCGATCTGCTCCTAAATCTAGATCTGTGGTATCAGATCAATCTACTCTTCATTTATTTTTCTTCGTGCATGTCCCCCACAAGGTGTGGGTACAAGAAGTTGGGACTCTGACCAATCGAGCCATTACGAAATCGACAATGCTAAGCCTGAAAAAAACCCATGGGAGACGAAAATAAATATGATAGATCTGGATATCCTATTAAAATGTTTCTCAGGGAAGCCCTCGTGCAACAAAGGAATGAAATAATGGAAAAATTTGTAGAGATCCTTTGATGGTTTCCCACAGGAGAAGAATCTTCATCAAGAAGTCATGCAACCCCCTTAAAGGTACATGTAAATTTTTATATTCCATTATTTGAAGGACTAATAGATGTGGATGTTGTAGATAAATGATTGAATCTCCTCGAAGGATATTTTTCGGCCGACAATTTTTCTGATAGGGAAAATATCACTTTTTCACTCCTCAAGGTTGTTCCCCATGTTAAATATTAGTGGGATATTTACTCTGAGCAAAGGGTCATGGAGAAATATGAAATATTTGTGGTGGAACCTACATGGGATTCCTTCTGGGACTCCATTAAAGAATAGTACTACCTGTTGGAAGCTACAAGGACCAATACACCAAATGGACCACCCTGCATCAAGAAAGGGACCATTAAGTACAAGAGTTCACCAATATTTTCCATACCCTACGCATGAAATTGGGTATCAAATATTTTGAGCATCAGCTCATGCTCAAATACAATGGTTGTTTGCATAGATATATTCAAATAGAAATGGATTTTCTGGACATCGCCTCATTGGACACAGCTTATAGATACATTGTCAGGATCGAGCAAAATTTTAAGCAGAAACGACGAGAGTTCATATCTGCAAGCCCCTCATAGTCGAAGAAGGTAAAAGGAAACCCCAACCCATAAAAAAAGGGACCAAGTTGAGATGGACACCCTCAGGACAATCTGTCCAAGCCATATGTCTAACATAGTTACAACAGGGCTCTCCATAGTTCCACCGGCCATAGCCCATTTCAGGTGGGTTTGGGATTCCAACCCTTGGGACCCATTGATGTTTCACTTCCTCTTAACACCGCATAGACAAAATCTTCTCCTGATGAGTCTATGATCGATAAATCAACTAGATTCATTGAGCAGATTCAACACATCCGCCAATAGGTCCAGGAGATTTTTCATAAATACAATGCTAATTACAAGCAGTGCCATGGTCAACAAATGGTACCACACTAGTTTTAGGTTGGCGAGAAAGTATGGTTACATTTGTGGAAGGAGTGTCTCACCGGGCCCCACTGGAAGCTTCGCCCACTTCGTTATGGGCCTTACACTATCACCAAGGCTATGGGTGGAAATGATTTTGAGCTCAACACTCCACCCTTCCTTTGTATCCATCTAGTATTCAATGTGGACCTCCTTCGGCCATATTTTCCACCGTTATTGGACACCTCTAAGATCACTGAAAAATTGACATCAACAAAGCTCAACCCTGACTACATGGAAAACACATCCACCAATTAGATAATGGACACATAGGTCAAGGGAACTCCCCAATAATGGATCCATCTTTATCGGGTTGTTAAGGTTGGGCAACTCCTCCACCAAGGCAGGTGACTCACCCGGGGCCAAATCTAGCATAATGTTCCTCACCTGATGGGGGAACTCAACGCAATGGAGACCATTACTTCCTGATGGGGAGGATTGATCTAGGTGGTTATTGGTGGCCACCCACCTATTCCAACTAGATCCTCATGTCCATTTTTTTATTCAACAAGTCTTTCTGTAATGCTTTATCATTGTAAATTCTACACTTATTGGGTTTTATTAAGCCTCACACATTCTCCACGTGGATACAGGTGGCCTCACGCCTACTTCAAGTGGCTTATTTTGTATGTTTTCATGTCAGCACATCCTGTTGTACTTCCAGGGTTTTTTTGGGATCCTAAGCATTGTTTTTTTGACTCGCCATAGTTTTTGTATGTTTTCATGTCACATCTTGTACTTCCAGGGTTTTTTTGGGATCCTAAGCATTGTTTTTTTTGACTCGCCATAGTCGACTATAGCTCCAAGTCGAGTCCGATGACAAAATGTAGATATTTGAAATACCTTCCAACACTCCATATCACTGTCACCAAAATGGGAGGTCATAAGAAAAACGATGACACTGGGAAGTTGAGGTACTAAATTACAATTCAACTTACCCATAGGGCCCACATGAATTTTGCATGGATGTTTCACCTTCTAGGTTTAGGTTTTTGGATATCTAGGTTTATGAAAAGGGCCTCTGGAGCCTCATTGTATTCAATTCTTCTCAGACGAATGTGAGTAGTAGCCACATATCTTATCAGAGATAACTAACACCATTCGAGAAAGTTTCAGTTCTGCAGTTTTACAGTTTCAACCTATTCCATTATTTAAATGAAGATATTATTCACTGAATATTTGTGTTATTCTTCCTATATCTGTGTTTATGTTATTGAGTCTGTGAATTAGTTTGTTCTGCTCCTAACTATGGATCAGTGCTGATCTGAAATCTCTCGAAGTCTTGAACTCCATCAACCGTTGGATAGAGCGATGGGTTTCAGAAGTGTTGAGGACCATCAGATCTAAGCATGGGTGATTGTGAGTTGTAGATCTCACAATGGTTCAGGAGTTCAGTGTTCAGGAGGAACACATTTTTCTAAGGAGGAATCTTTTGAAGTCCCAAAGTCAAAAGTTAATCTAGACCATTCGTTAAGGGAGACACATGTCGACAGATTCGCCAGTTCGAGAATTCAAAGTTCAGGAAAATTGGAGTGTGCTAGTGTGGAAAATCCCAAATACCAAAGTTATGAAGCTCGAAGAGCCGAAGTTGTGGGGCATGATGATTTCACCTAGAGTTGGTGTGGAACCCGTAAGGTTAAGCAGTTCATAAATTCAGATTTTGAGATATTTTAGGAATGCAAGCATCAAATATTCCTAAGCCTGAAATTATGAAGTGACGTGGCTCGTTGATGTTACTTGAGATGACATGGAGACATGGGATATGTGCCACATTTCAGTGAGTTTTGAACCTGTGAAATATTTAAATGTCAATTAGAACTTGACATGTGTTGCCCACCTGATTGGGCCATGTGTCCACTTCTAGTATTTCACCACATGGCTAAAGATCATGCAGTCCAGAGACTGGGCACTCTAGTGGAAACATATGTGACAATTTAAGTTGGGTCGAGAACTCCCGAAGTCCAGAGTTAATATTGACCATTGATCCCAGAAGACATGCGACAGTAGATCTCGTAGTCTGAAGAATTGGTACTCGAGGGATTTTCAAGTCTCTACAAGTGCAAAGTGTCGAAGCATGAAGTCGTGAATGCACACAGACCATTGATTTAAAATCCCTTAAGGACCTTTCTCAATTGTTGGATCAAGAAATTGAAGGGCAGGGCAAGAACTTCAGAGAATTGTCACTCCGGGGGAGTTGAGCAGCGTGGGAACTAAATGTACTGGACCCCTAGAGAGTTGAATTAATAGAGGTTTGTTTGTCCCAAGACTTGACTAAGTCACAAAAAATCAATCTTGTGAAGCCTCCAAATGGGGGTAGGGTCATCCATTTGATAAGATATTAAATCTTGATCTTCTGATCCTTGTGGTGGGCCTAATGGATATTTTGGTGGAGGGTAACTCCGGGAGGAAACAAGAGTTGAAAACGGAGAAGAAATGAATGACGAAGTCTGGAGGACTTTGTCCCGACAGCACTCCCATGCATAGGTAAAAAAGGGCTTGGGAGGTGTTGGTCCTAAGTTCTGCACTTGACTGCTAAAAGGGCAAAGCTAGGCCACCTATCAGTTTAGAATGATTGTTTCTTTAACTTTGGTCAGAATTTTATTCTATCAAAACAAAGGCAAGGTTGGGTCGGTAGAATGATATAGATGAGGACCCTCCTTGGCTGAAGGCACACTAAAGACAAACTCGCTAAACAATAGAAAACAGAGAGAAACAACAAACTACTCAATGAATAATCTGTTGTAAGAAGTTCAATACTCAAAATAATATTTCAAGACTTCAAACATGTATCAAGACACAGTAACTGCCATAGGTTGCAAAGATGAAATTTCACTAAAGCATTAGTTGTTTGGTAGGTTGTGTATCGGTAAAAATAAGTCACACAATAGATGAAAGGAAATGAAAGCACATTGCGCAAATAAAAAATTGTATTCAAGATAAGAATAAAAACACATAAGAAGTTGAACGAATCACCGTCGTCAATAATATGTTCACCATGTCGAAATCTTTAATCCATGCATAAAACGAGTCCAACCAGTATGTTGTCTTTCAATTCTTTTATCAAAAATCCGACCCTTCCAATATCCAAAAACTAACTATTTAAAGAAAAGTTGCAAGGGTCCTCATCCTCAGGGGACTGAGACCTAAATTAAGCTAATTGTCTATAAATCAAATTATAATTGTACTAAGATGATTAAATTAATCATCAAGGGTGGCTCTTATCTCACACAGAAGACCAATATTGCATCTAATCTGAGAAAATGTTGGACTTAATCAAAATAAAACTACTACTGTCTCTGAGACATAACTGATACATGCTAAAGGAACTGAATCGTCAAAAAAGAGCCTCGGAGTGATAGAGAAGAGATTTGTTGTCATACGAAGGCATGTTTGCGTGTTGTTGGAGGCTACTGGAGATAAGCGATTGTGATCTGTGATGGAGACTGACTCTTTGTCTGTGTCTAATATTTCACAAGCTAAGCACAATCTGAGTTGACTATACTTGACTCTTCCCCTCAGTTTCACTGTGATGACTAGTCGTGAGAAGAAAATCATGGAGGTGGGTGTCCAATGGGAAGAGAGGATGAGCGAGCCTAGGGGTATATGACGTATGAGGACATATGTTACAAGGTGAGAGGAGGGAGAGTAATGAGTGGGGTGAGTGGAGGTGATGTCGATGTGACGTGGATGTGACACGGTGTCATACAAGCACGTGATTGTGGAAGCTATTAAGGTTGGTTGGGATTCATACCACCTTTGGGCCCGCAATTCATCAAAAGTTTCCACGTAGCCTTCTAACAAATCCATGGTTTAAATTGCGGGACTACTCTAGAAAATTAACATACGTGCAGTTCGCGTCCCGACAATGAAACCTAGTCATCGATCTGATTATGATCCAAGATTTGGGTGAAATTTACCTGCTACTAGGATCGATGGTTCTCATTGACCTGAGATCAACGGTCTGTGCTTACTTCAGAAGTTCGGGCTTCAAGGTTTTATGAGTGTTATTCTTGGGAAACTCCTATAGTGGCAATGCTACGAGGTGACAGATTTTTTGCTGCCTGCCATGACCAATGAGTGGTCCAGATTCACTTCGGAAGTTTAGGCTTCAGGAGTTTTACCTTTTAGTGCTTCGAACCTCCTAGAGGAGAATCACTCAAGTAAACGATCTACTTCCATGTGTATCCATTGATGAATGGTCCATATTATCTTCAAAAATCCATCCTTTGGAAGTTTCAAATATCAAGTGTGAAGATATCCAAGAGGAAAATCATCGAAGTGATGTGGCAGCCTGATGTCGTATGATGTTACAGATGTTGATGTGTCACGAAAAGAAAGGTGACACGTGTTGCGTGGAAACGGGTGCCTGTCACAACCAAACGACCAAGAATGAGTGCCACAAGTCCTACCTCATGAGTGTTCCAAGTGTATCCATTATTGGCTTCCACGTGTCACAACCGATGAATGGTCCATATTTACTTTTGGACTACAACACTTCGGGCTTCAGGACTTTCAAATGTTTGTGCTTGGAAAAATCCCAAAGTGAAAATCGTCGAAGTCACTGATCTGTCGCCACATGTACCATCTGATGGATGGTCTAGATTTACTTTGGGACTACGGGTCTTTGGGCTTCTGGACTTCGAGAGATTCAAATATCAAGTGTGAAAAACTCTCGAAGTGAAAATCGTTGAATTAAATGATTTGTCGTCGTGTGTCATGATCGATGAACAGTCCAGATTTGATTTAGTACTTTGGGATTTAATCTCTTCAGCACTTTGTCTCTTCATCTTTCCAGGACGTCGGCGCATTTCCTAATAGATGAATGACCCAGATTCTCTTCATGAGTTTGGGCTTTGGGTCTTCGGGAATTCGTGGATGTGAAGTATGCCAATCTCTCGAAGGAAAATCGCCAATGTGATTAGCCAATTCTTATCACTTATTAACCCAAGCTTAATTTTTGTTAAATACCTCGAGGGTTTGGGACTTCTGATGACTCTTGGTGTTAAACTCCATGCAATTATACAACCCCGAATGGACGACAACCATTGATATGATTTTCTTGGTGGATCTTTATCGTTGAAAATTTCCCTATTCATTTCGGCAATCCTAGCCTAAAAATGACCACTCTGAATGGATGCGTTTTTCCATGGGCATTTCCTGCATATATAAAAAGGCTTGGTTGACCTGTGGTGAGCTGGATCAATGGAAAATATGATGACAAATAATTCGAACCAAATCCAACATATATTTCATCATTTCAGGAAAAACCTAATAGAAACACACAAAGACTCAAACCAGAAAGAAACAAATAAGAACCAAGTCACTCAGTAATGGGAAAACAACTTAACCAACCAGAAAAAGGAAAAATTGATGAAGGTATAGGGAAAAGAAAAAGAAGAGGCAGGGGTGCATACCTAGGTTGCAACGTTGGCTCCAATTGGTTATATCTCGTCCCTGTGAGGTGCTAAGAACTGTAGATCGATGCCTTGACATTAGATAACTTCTCTTACTTGTCATCATTCACCTTTGTTTTCGTATGCTATCCCTGAGTATCTGTTACTGTCGCTCAACCATGCATTTTATTGAATCAAAAACTGAGACTACACCCAAGTGCCTTGTTGGGATATGGAGTCTTTACTGAAACTTGAAGATGGAACTAAACCCCAGTGCCTTTGTTGGGATATGGAGTCTCTTATTCAAACAAGCTACTGAAAACCAACATACTAAAAAAACAATCTGTGAAATAAAAATTAAAATCTTGAACTACGAGCTTATTCTCCTACTACCTACTGTATTTAGCTGAAAACGAACTCAATCATGTGTAATTTCACTTCCAATGAAACTAAGAAAACATTGGACTAAGATTCGTGAGTATGTGAAGGTCATTGTTTAGGATAATCCAAAGATGATATATCAAACGCGACAAAAATTTGGCATCCATCTAGTACCTACAGTTGCAAATGACGATCATGGTAAAACTTTCAACCTTTGGGATTTTGGAAAAATAAGAATCCATCCATCTCGCTATTGGATCTTGAAACTCATGAAAATCCTCCAACTAGTTTAGAGGAAAAATTTGTTGTCATGTGAGATCTTCATTATAAACAAGACTGAGTTACTCCTGCCCTCATTAAAACACCTCATGAAAGTCATGTGATTCACAAGCATGAAGGGAAACAAAACACCCTTGATACTGCTCATCTTGTTGTTTGAAATGAATGGGTATGTCTCTTGTATTTCTACCATATCCTTGTTCTAGCTCCAAAATGTCATCTTTAGACTTATAGATTTCCTGTTTCTCAAGAATTTCAGAAGGAAGGGGAAAAACATGCTCATGACCTTCAACATCACTTTCCTCACATTTAATCAAATCTTTATGAGAACGTAGGACAAAAGATTTATCATAACAACAACTATCTGAGTCACCTAGAGTAATGCAAGATGTATCCAAAGACTTTTTATCATAAATTTCATCATTAATGTAATTCCCAACATCATCCTTTTGAATAAAAGGATCTGAATAAGACTCATATGTAACCGAATTTTTTCACAGCAGTTCTCAAAAAGTAAATCAACTGGAAAAAACCTTTTAGAATTCTTACTGAATGCATCATGGAATTGTTCCAAGGAAGAGTTGCTAGAAGGGGGCAAGGATCAATACCACTCATAAGCATATCCCTCTAATGAGTACATGAACATCTTCATTAGTACATCATCATGATGTATTCCCCACTGATTCATGAGTTCATGAAACTCAATCAAATGCTCAACAGGGTTGTCATCTCTATGTTCTCTAAATCTGGGCAAAAAATCACCCCACTCATATATAGTAGGAACAACATTAGGAAAACTAGGGACAATAGAGAAATTTAATGGAGAAAACATTCGAGCCAAGATGGCTTCTATCTAAAACTTAAACTTCTTAAAACCATGGAGTCACCATTAGATTATTTAACCATGGAGTTGCTAGGTGAATGATATGAAGTTTGAATGTGTCTAGTCTTTTTTCACCATTGAAGATCAGATATGATCATTGTCATTCTCCCAGGGAAAGATATTTTGTTACTTTGTTCCCCGGCAATGGATCCAGAATATGTTAGTCCTAAGGTCTGCACTTGACTACTAAAAGGGCAAAGCTAGGCCACCTATCAGTTTAGAATGAGTGTTTCTTTAACTTTGGTTAGAAGGTTATTCTATCAATACAAAGGAAAGGTTGGGAAGAAAGAATGATATAGATGAGGACCCTCCTTGGTTGATGGCACAGTAAAGACAGATCAGCTAAACAATAGAAAACTGAGAGAAACAACAACCTACTCAATGAATAATCTATTGTAAGAAGTTCAATACTCAAAATAATATTTCAAGACATCAAACATGTATCAAGACACATTAACTCCTACAGGTTGCAAAGATGAATTTTTACTAAAGAATTAACTGTTTGACAGGTTGTGTATCGATAAAAATAAGTCACACAATAGTTGAAAGGAAATGAAAGCACATTGTGCAAATAAAAAACTGTATTCAAGATAAGAGTAAAAACACATAAGAAGTTGAACGAATCATTGTCATCAATAATATGTTCACCAGGTAGAAATATTTAATCCATGCATAAAATGAKTCCAACCAGTATGTTGTCTTGCAATTCGTTTCTCAAAAATTCGACCCTTACAATATCCAAAAACTAACTATTTAAAGAAAAGTTGTAGGGGTCCTCGTCCTCAGGGGATTGAGACTTAAATTAAGCTAACTGTCTGTAAATCAAATTATTAATTGTACTAAGATGTCAAAATTAATCATCAAGAGTGGTTCTTATCTCACACAGAAGACCACTCTTGCATCTAATGTAGGAAAATGATGGACTTAATAAAAATAAAACTACTACTGTATCTGAGACAGAACTGACACATGCTGAAGAAACTGAATTGTCGAAAATGATCCTCAAAGTGACAAAGTAGATATCTATTGTCAAGCGATGGCATGTTTGTGTGTTGTTGGAGGCTACTAGAGATAACCAACTGTGATCTTTGATGGAGACTGACTCTCTATCTATGTATGAGCTTTCACAAGATAAGTGCAGTCTGAGTTGACTTTATTCGATTCTTCCCCTCACTTTCATTGTGATGACTAGTCGTGAGCAGGAAATCATGGAGACTAGCGTCCAATGAGAAGAAGAGATGAGCAAGCACGAGGGTATATGATGTATCATAACATATGTCACAAGGTGAGAGGAGGTAGAGTAGTGAGTGGGGTGAGTTGAGGTGACGTGGATGTGTCATGGATGTGAAGTGGTGTCATACAAGCATGTGATTATGGAAGCTATTGAGGGTGGTTGGGATTTAGACTGCCTTTTGGCCCGCAATTCATCAAAATATTCCATGTACAATTCTGAAAAAACCATGGCTTAAATTGCAAGACCACTCTAGAAAATTAACATCTGGGTAGTTTGCGTCCTCGCAATGAAACCTAGCCATCGATTTGATTGCGATCCAAGATTTGGGTAACATTTACCTACTATAAGGATCAACGGTTCTCGTTGACCTTAGATGAATGGTCTGTGATTACTTCGGGAGTCTGGGCTTCGGTACTTCGGGGTTTTATGAGTGTGAGGTGACGTATCTACTGTCGTGTGTCATGACTGATGAGCAGTCTAGATTCACTTTGGAAGTCTGGGCTTCGGGAGTTTCAAATGTTATTGCTTCGAACCTCCTGGAGGATAATCGTTGAAGTAAATGATCTTCTTCCACGTGTCTCCATTGATGAATAGTGTAGATTATCTTCGACAATATAGGCTTCGGGAGTTTCAAATGTCAAGAGTGAAGATCTCCCGTAGGAAAATTGATGAAGTGATGTGGAGGCCTAATGTCGTATGATGTTACAGATGATGATGTGTCATGGAAAGAAAGGTGACATGTGTCACATGGAAATGAGTGTCTGTCACAACCAAATGATTGAGAATGAGTTCCACGTGTTCTACCTCATGAGTGTGGCACATGTATCCATTGTTGGTTGCCACGTGTCACGACCGATGAATGGTCTAGATTTACTTTGGGACTTCAACACTTCAGGCTTTGGGACTTTAAAATGTTTTTCCTTGGAAAATTGCCGAAG
>SNQJ01S0006048.1:184949-195132 GCA_010110895.2 Picea sitchensis
CCACGTGTTCTATCTCATGAGTGTGGCACATGTATCCATTGTTGGTTGCCACGTGTCACGACCGATGAATGGTCTAGATTTACTTTGGGACTTCAACACTTCAGGCTTTGGGACTTTAAAATGTTTTTCCTTGGAAAATTGCCGAAGTGAAAATTGTCAAAGTAACTAATATGTTTCCACGTGTCCCTTCTGATGGATGGTCTTGATTTACTTCGAGACTTTGGGTATTTTGGGTTCAGGAGTTTCAAATTTCAAGCGTGAAAAAGTATCGAAGTGAAAATCGCCAAAGTAAATGATCTGTCGCTGTGTGTCATGATCGATGAACGATCTAGATTTGATTCAGTACTTCAGGATTTAAGCTCTTTGTCACTTTGTCTCTTTACCTTTTCGGGATGTCGACGTGTGTCCTAATAGATGAACAACCCAGATTCTCTTCCGGTCTTCCAGAGTTTGGTCTTCAGGTCTTTGGGAATTCATGGATGTGAAGTATGCCAACATCTGGAAGGAAAATCACCAAAGTGATTAGCCACTGCTTATCACTAATTGACTTGAGTTTAATCCATGTTAAATACTTCGGGGGTTTGAGACTTCTGATGACTCTTCATGTTAAAATCTATGCAATTCTACAACCATGAATAAACGACAACCATTGATATTATTGTTTGGTGGATCTTTACAGTTGAAAATTTCCCTGTTAATTTCGGCAATCGTGGCCCGAAAATCACTGCTCTGAATGGCTTCATTTTTCCATGGGAGTTTCCTACATATATAAAAAGGATTGGTCGACCTGTGGTAAGTTGGATCAATGGAAAATATGACGACAAGTAATTCAAACCAAATCCAACATATATTTCATCCTTTCAAGAAAAACAGAATAGAAACGTGCAAAGACTCAAACCATAAAGAAATGAATAAGAAACAAGTCACTCAGTAATGGGAAAATGACATAACCAACAAGAAAAAGGAAAAAATGATGAAGGAATAGGGAAAAGAGAAAGGATAGGTAGGAGTGTCGACCTAGGTTACAACAAGAGGTAACTTAGCCATGTGTTTTTTTCTCACACAAGACACATGTGAAAGAACACGAAGCAAAGTGCTAAGGAAGGGACTAAGTCCTGGATTTGAGCCATGGTCACTTGAAACCTAATTTGAGGGAAGTGCTTGCACATAATGAAATTCTTTATTTCTCAAGGATAAGAGGACATTGTTATTTTGTGGAGAATGGGCATATATTCTTCATGAACTAAGAAGAAAAGGACTTGTAGCATTTTTTGGAAAATTTATTTATATGCATAATTCTAACAAAATGTTCACTTGCACATTTTGCAGAATTAAGAGAATTAAACATATCATCTCGGAATGGATATTCGAGAGATGGAAGAAGGTGAGGGAGCCTCCAGCCATGGTAGAGAGGCTGAAGGCTAGAATACCATAATTGGTAATGTAAAGACAAATTCCAATGGACACAAGGGCAGAGGAGAGCAAGAAACATTAATAGAAATGGTAAGAAGCCTAAAATAGAAGTGCAGAGCTACAAAGAAGACAATGAGAGGTTGATGAGAGAGAAAATACAGATAAATTCTTGAGTGTTGCAAAGATCAAACCAATTACAGAGGAAGACAAGGAATGGCTCTGAGTAAAGGGAAGAAGGCAAGTTCTGTGAAAGAAGAGATGATCGTGGAAGAGATAGTTATTCAAGAAGTGCTAGTAGAACTCATAGACACCACTCACCTCCTTACTCATTAAGAAATTTTTATGCATCAAAATATTTCATAAGAAGTCTAGAGGTGTCTCCTATTAGGAACCAAAGAAGGAGACATGAAGTGGAAAATTTGCAAGGAGAGTTGAGGAATATTAATCCACCCTCCTTTGATGGTGAAAAAGAAAGGGAAAATGGTTTCGAAGCATAATTTCTTGGAACCAGGAGATATTTTCAATTGGATAACTCTTCATCAAACCTAGAAGCCATAATTGCCACCTAACATTTACATGGGAAAGTTGCAATGTGGTGGGATCAACTGAAGAAATTTTAACATATTAATGAGAATAGGATCCCTTGGAATCACTTCAAGAAGTACTTCCGGAAGGAGTACCTCTTAGAGAATTTCTATGACAAGAAAATGCAAGAGTTCTTTGAACTCAGGCTGCGAAACATGAATATGGAAGAATATGAGAGTAATTTCTTGGGGTTTTTAAAGTATTTTGGGTTCATTAATGATGATAAGGGAGAAATACAAAGATTTCTAATTGTGCGTCCATCCTTTTATAAAGAAAATATTAGGTATGATGATCCCAACACCTTGACTGAGGCCATCATGAAGGATAAATACCTATATGACCAAGGCCAGGGAAGAGAATCCCTACTGAAAGGATTCAAACCTCCCTTCAATAGGAATGAGCCTAATAAAAATCACCAAGATCAGTATGCTAAGGGTGAATCCAAGAAGGAAGACTACTTGGGAAAAAGGGGAATATGACCAATCCAATGTTGGGGATGCAAAGAATATCACCTGTACAAGGATTTCCCACATAGAAAGGACAGAGTAAAGACTATGCAAAATTTCCAAGAGGCTAAAACAATCGAAGATATGGAAAAGATTTATGCAGCCTTAAGTGATCGAGAAGAGGTATACCAGTCCAATATGATCGAGGTGGAATGTAAGATCATAAATCATCCTGTTGATATTTTAATTGATTTGGGAGAAACTCATTGTTACATTTATCCTAAAATAGTGGATAGATTACATTTGAAGAAAAATAATCTTGGAAAATCAAGTTTGTTTTAGTTAGCCACTAGAACCAAAAGGAGAATCCATGATATGGTCAGAAGTTGTTCCATAAGTCTTATTGATGTGAATACTAGTGTTCATTTAAATATCATACCCTTGGGGTCTTATGATATTCTAATTGTAATGGATTGGTTGGACAAGCATCATGTTGTCCTAGATTGTCATAGCAAGACATTTACATGTCTTGATTGAGATGGAAAATAGAGAACCTTGAAAGGAGTTCCAAGACCCATCTCTATAAGGGATATTTCATCCTTACAACTGAAGAGATGTTTTAGAAAAGGGTGTCAATTGTATGCAACTCATGTGGAAGAGCTAGAAAATTTAAAGGGGCCAAGCCATGAAGATTTCTCCGTAGTACAGGAATTTGAAGATGTATTCCAAGAAATACCAAGGTGTCCACCAAGAAGGGAGATAGATTTACCAATTGATTTAGTGGCATGATCTGCCCTGGTGTCAGAAACACCTTACAGAATGAGCACACTAGATTTAAAAGAATTACAAATGCAGTTGAAGGAATTGTTGAAGAAAGGGTACATACATCCAAGTGTTTCACCTTGCGGAGCACCAATATTTTTTTTCAAAAAGAAGGATGGAACCTTGAGGTTGTGTATTGAATTTCAAAAACTAAATAAGTATACTATAAAGAACAAGTATCCTCTACCCATAATTGATGACCTCTTTCATTAGCTAAGAGAAAAATATATATTTTCAAATATTGACCTGAAGTCAGGATACCATCAGCTAAGAACCAAGGAAGAGGAAATTCATAAGACAACCTTTAGAACCAGGTATGGGCATTATGAATTTGTAGTGGTGCAATGTGGAATGACCAATGCACCAGTTGTTTTTATATGCTTAATTAATGGAATATGCAGAAATTATTTGGATAAGTTTGTCATAGTAGTCTTGGATGACATACTTGTCTATTCTAAGTCTGAAGACAAGCATGAAAATCACTTAATACTGCTATTGCAAGTACTAAGAGAACCTCATTGGTATGTCAAGATGAGTAAGTGTTCTTTTTATTAAAATGAGATCCGTTACTTGGGACACATTATTTCAATGCAGGGCATAGCAGTAGATCCAGATAAAATTGAATCTAATAGAGGATGTCCAACACCCACAAATGTGTCAGAAGTCAGATATTTTATGGGATTAGTTGGTTACTACCGAAGGTTCATAGTAGGTTTCTCTAAGATTTCTCATCCCATCACTTGTTTTCAAAAGAAAGGAGATAAATTTGAATGGACACCTAGGTGTGAAGATAATTTTAATCTATTGAAGGAATTACTTACTAGTGCACCCGTGTTAAAGATTGTTGACCCAAATGAAAGTTTTCTAATATGTACAGATGCATGTAAGGAAGTACTCGGGGGATTCCTCATGCAAAATGGACATGTCATTGGTTATGTGTCTAGAAAACTTAAGGAACATGAGAGGAACTATGCCACACATGACTTGGAGCTTGCTACCATTGTCCATGCCTTGAATATGTGGAGGAATTATCTCATGGGGAAGAGATTTGAATTAAGGATAGACCACATTGGCCTAAAGTATCTTTTTGAAAAACGAACCTCGAAGTCCAGACAAACAATATGGATGGAATTTTTAAGTGAATATGACCTCGATATCAAGCATATCAAAGGAAAAGAGAATAAATTGGTTGATGCACTTAGTATAAGAGTGCATCTCATGCATGCTACTGTTGTGAGCATGCATCAGTCAGACTTGAAGAGAATAATTTTAGATGATCTTGTTACAGATCATTGTTACCTACAGGTAAAGGAAAGATTACATAAAGGAGATGTACAACATAAAATAAAGGATTATGAGATAAAGGAAGATGGAGTACTTATGCATAAGAATAGAATATATGTTCCTAGCTCCAGAGAACTAAGGAATTTGGTATTGAAGGAGATGAATGATGTTCCTTATGTTGGACATCTCGGTTACTAGAAAATGATTACAACAATAAGAAGATAATTCTTTTGTATGAGAATGAAAAAGGATGTTGTTGATTTTATCGCTCAATGTATGGAATGTCAGAAGGTGAAGGTTGAGCATAGGCACCCAACAGGTTTGATGCAGCCATTACAAATCCTGGAGAAGCAATGGGAAGTGATAACCATTGATTTCATAACTAAATAAGCCAAGACAACAAGACAACATGATTCAATCATGGTATTGGTTGAAAATTTAACAAAGGTTGCTCATTTTGTTCCTGTAAAAACAACACATACAACGACTAACATTGCAGAAATTTATGTAACATCTCGCTCTGGTGCACTGAGCAAACATATTCTTTGAGGACACTTGCTCGCAAGTGATCTAGATTTTTATGCTATTAAAACTTTGACCTGGATTACGATGCATTATGGGTTGATGACATGTTGTTTTATTACACTGACATAGACAGGTGCTATTGACTCGGTTTTACTGAGTGTACAGGGTTTTGGACCTTGAGGATGCAGAGGCATCGATGGAACCCCTTGGACTCCATATTGAGTCAGGGAGTGTGCCTTTGGGGTTTGATTGTTTTACTGTGATATTAGTGCATCTGACTAGATGATATGATGTGGATATGTTCTGACATGATTTGTTGATGATGCAGGTTGATGATAGCTTGCCGACCAAGACTCACATATGGAGTAAAGGGGTCACACATGACTACTAGAGATGTTGAGGGAGAGGTGTGGACAACAACCGCTACAGTATACTATCACTCCCATCGTGGCTCGAACTATAGGTTAACGATTACCTAGTTTGAGAGGACCCACAATGCCATGGGGGCAGACTGTGACAGTCACTCACGATGATTCTAAGGGCCGTGTAATAAGGTGGGGGCCTTATTCCTTAGAATCCCTTAGTCTCCCACAAGTTCACCTGGTGGAGTGTTGAATCCAGAGGTTATTGATGTCTACCAATCAATCAAGAGGCAAGTGGCACCCTTGGAGCACGTAGTGTGTCCTGAAGGGCACGTCGCACAAAGGAATAGATTAGGCGAGTGGCAGCCTTGGAGCACCTAGTGTGCCCTGAAGGGCACGTCGCATTGATGATGATAGAGGGATGAACCTAGATGGCCCTAAGACAAATAACAGGTTAAGAAATTTTAAAACAATTTCCCTAATTAAATGTTGCCCAGTACAGAATCTAAATTCTAAGTCTAAAATTTCGCTAGGGGTAAAATTTTGTCTACTTAAAAAAATAATAATAATAATTAAATAATAATAATAATAATAAAATAAATAGATAAAATAAAATTTAAAATAAAAACCACTTAAGTAATAATTATGGTCTTCATAAAATTTTGTAACATGAAGGGAGTAAGAAAATAAATCATTCATAAAAAATAAAATCTGTGGATATAAAAAGTAAAGAGGGAACTAATTATTTTATCTTTTGATAAATTAAAAAGATGCTAAATTAATGATAAATGGAAAAATGGGTTAAATTCCACACTTGCCTTTTTGAGTTCTAAATAAAAGAGGAAAGAGGGAAAATATAAAAAATAGAAAACTAGGGAAAGGAGGTAACATAAAAAGGAAAAAGGGGAACTTAAGGGAAAAAGTGGGGAGTCAACTTAGTAAAGAATCTACATTTAAGAAATTTCTAATTTTAAACTGAATTAGCAATTTCATAATAGGGAAAGCCTTTAAAACCTGTAAGGGAATTTAGGGACACCTAGGAGTGATTCTAGGAGTAACTCAAGGTGGTTGAGGGAAATAAAGATAATTACTTAATTAAAGAAATTAATTTATGGAGGATTGTAGGGGATGAGGGGCACTTGTACGGAGAGGAATTTTTGGGAATTTATTTTTAAAAACTTTAATTAAATGAGATTTTAGGAAAGAAAAAGAAGTTCAAAACTCTATAAAATAAAGGAAGGAGAAGGATGAAGGGCATCATCTGTTTGCGTAACGTTACGCTGCAGAAATATCAACTTGACTGATTTACTTGTGGGGAGTTGGGATACCCAGCTCGGAGAGGAGTGGTAGCTCGGCCTTGCGAGGTGAGATGGGAGCTAGACAAAACCTTTGGATAGTGTGTGTGTCCCCTTTGTGGCTCGGGGGGCTAAGGAGGAAGAAGAGTACCCCTAGCATTGGCTGGGAGGTACCGGTGTAGTCTCGATGGTCGGTGAGCAGAAGTGGCATGGATCGTGCGGAGGACACTCGGAGCAGGTGAATAGGAAACAATACGCTTCTTCATTGAATGATAGAATGTTGTAGGATTTATGATTTAGATCTACATGTGTTTGGGTTAGGTAAACTGATTGTCTAGTTTCATGACTGAAAATTGTATAGCCTAGATGAATGATTGGCTGATTGAATTTTGTGACCCTCATCTTCCCATATGTCGTTACCGCCCTGTGAGTTGATTGTGACCTTGAGGTTGTTTATACTTCATCCCTAGCTCACGAGTCTTCACCTGAGCAGTCGGCCAGGAGCCTGATCTACGGTCGTCACTTTAGCGTTAAAACACCTATGGATCTCAACGCCCTGCTTTCCTGTGCGAGGATGGTGAAGCGTAGGATGAACCCATCCATCGGCTACCTCTATTGTTGTTCTTTGCAGTTGATGCCTTACGCCTTAATGTGTTTTATTACCCATAAAATTTTGGTTGTTGGCAACACCCTTCCTTCCACTGTACATTATATACCCTGCTGGATTTTCTTCACACTTGGGCTGATAAAACCTCTGCAGACATTTCAATGACCATCCTTGGATCCTTGCATTCTCTTACTGTTCTCTGCACTTTTACATTCTTGACTACTTCTATGCTTGGCTAGAAAAATTTACTCTGCGTTTTATGCTTTAATGAGCAATTTAACTCTATCTTGGATGCATTGATGATTAATTTGTCTTGGCGTGTTGTGCATTGATGGATACATTTTAACTCTGTGTTTATACTAACAAATAATTTAGCTCTGGCCTCGCAGTTCTGTTGGCCAACAAATATTTTCCTCTGCAATTTAAATGCATTTCATAAGCAATTTAACACAGCGTTGTTTACCCTTTTGTCTCCACACTCCATTGACTGATATTCTTTAACCCCACCTCTTTAGAATCATGATTTTCTTCCTTTTTTATTTTATTTCAATGGCGAATCTCACCCAGTGAAGGCTTCCATGTTAAACTCCACTTGAATATTATAAAAATGGCTTACTTAGCATCAACGTTTTGTTGGCATTATAGTTTCCTTCTGGTGCAACTTGCACAACTATTTCCCTTTTCTTTATTATTATTATGGCAATGTATATTCTGTCTGGTGCTTTGCCCAGTGATCCTTCCTTTAAATAATGGCAGCCAGGTGGTTTCCTCTGGTGCATTGGGCACAACGTTGTCCATTAATTCATGTATGCGTCTTCTTGTAAGTGACCACGAAATTTCCATGAAAATGAGGTCTGCGTTTTCCTATTTTTTAACCACAAATTGCCTTCAAAGTGATGACTGTGTGTTCCTGTTAATCACCCAGGACTTGCCTCAATGTGGTCCGCACTGCGGTCATTTCGCCACGAGTTTTCCTTAAATTGATTCCCGAGATTGTGCCAAAATGGCTACCTTTTGTTACCCTGGGCAACATAGAAAAATTATTGCCTTCGTGAAGTCATGATGTCGCCCTCCTGGAGATGGTGTTTCTGCCTTGAAACTGTCGACTGTTAACTTGTGTATTAACCTACCTGATAGCGTCTTAATGGCTTTTTAATGTTGTACAACATTGATCCCTTTCTATTTTAGCAATGACAATTAATGTGGTTGGAATTAGTTAATGTTAATATCACCTGTGCATTGATTGGCCTGATATAACATCCTTTTTAGAAACAACAAGCTAGCACTAAATAGTCGATATAACAGTAAATTTAAAACGGGAGAAGAAAGATAACACTAAATCCTAAATCGGCATTTATGGTTATATCCACCATCCGCATTAATTAGGCCGCTTACTTGACATAGCCATTCTCAACAATACTTTTTAATGTTAATAGATAAGTTGTCACTTGGGTACATTTAGTTAAGTTAGTCCCATGTGGTAATTTATTGAGTTAATAATGTCTCCTTGATGTTTCCTGCCTTGACGTAGTGAGCGTATTTAGTGGTATATTAATTTATAGGTTAATTGATATTAATTTCTTTCTATTAAGTGCCTTGTCATTGACTTATTAATTGTTTATTAGCAACATTCTACATTATGTTAGTTAATGCTTAAATTAATGTTAATGGCTAGTATGATTGTGATTTGGAATAATTAAAAATTAGATGATAGGTTGAGATTTAATTATGCCTCAGTGTTTAATAGAACCTTCTACAATACTTGAGTTAATGCTTCATTGATACTAATAGCTAGCAGATTCAGATGTGGATGAAGTTAGAATCTCCCTATTAGAGTGTATAATGATTAAAGTTGAATGGAGAATTATTGGATTCATGGTTATGTAGCTCTTAATTCACTTGCACCTTGAATTAATTTGTTAGATGTATTGTGTCATGAATAAATGAGAAGCATGGTTGATTTTGTAACTGTTCTCTTAGCACTTTTAAATGAAACATTATATTCTTGCTCCATTAGGAGATGCTGACGTATGATTGAATTGTAAGTTTATGATAGAATTTATGCACGAACTTATGTCGTTTTATGATGGACTTAGTAATGAATTCTCTTACACCTTGGACCGTATGTGAGGTGTGATTGATGCATAGAACACTATCGCGCCTTGATCATCGTTGATGTTGTTGACTTAGCATATTTAGTTTGGCCTGCTTGTGTCGGGCGGGATGTAGATGCCTCCTTGCTCCTTAGAACAGTCGCTATCCCTGAGACCTTAAATGGTCAAAATCGATGGGAACCTGGGCTTGAGAATTGCTTATGTGTCTTGGAGGTCCTAACCATTGCAGGGTAGGATGGATGGGTAGTCAGAATTATTTTGTCATCGGTTGATTGTCATTCATTGCTTACAAATGCTTGATGTGCGTCTTAGGTTGTTATGTAGTTGTCGCAGTTGCATGAGTCATGTTCGTCATCGTGTTGCGACGTAGAGTATAATGTCTATATTACCCTTGTACACATGCACACAAAAAAAAACAAATTTTGACTTGTTATGTGAGGCTTGATGTCATGACGAAACGAGAGGCCTATTACATATGGTATCAGAGCAGGTTTCAACCCGCGACTTGGGATCGCTATGACTTCTGTTGATATTGTTGATTATACTGCTGCTAATCGAGTTGACTTGTGTGCGTGCAGGTAATAATGGTTAGAGGATGCCATAAAGGAAGACAAAGGGGTGCTAGGGGAGGGGGCACAACACCTCCAGTAGCATCCACGCCTGAGGGAGCTAACCCCCAGGGAGACGAGTAGGTTGTTGGGCAGGAGAAGATAGCAGTTGGTGATGTAGT